>JAKRYI020000251.1:0-65979 GCA_022379115.2 Bauhinia variegata | reverse complement strand
AAGTTGGATGATTCTTGGACCAAATCTCTCTTCGTTGGTCTCAAACTTCTCCACATGGTTTTTTGTGTCATATTACATCAATTATGCTTTGCAACATTTGGCTTCGGTTCCAACTTTGAAGCTAGTCGAAACGAAAAAAGACCAAAATGGACGGAACTTGGTTGAAGTAGGATGATTCTTGGACCAAATCTCTCTTTGTTGGTCTCAAACTTCTCCACATGGTTTATTGTGTTCATATTACATCAATCTTTGCAACTTGACATTTGGCTTGGTCCACTTTGAAGCAAGTGAAACGAAGAAAGACCAAGATGGACGAACTTGGTGAGTTAGGGATGATTCTTGGACCAAATCTCTCTTCGTTGGTCTCAAACTTCTCCACATGGTTTATTGTGTCATATTACATCAATCTTTGCAATTCATTTGGCTTCGGTTAACTTTGAGCTAGTCGAAACGAAAAAAGAACAAAATGGACAAACTTGGTGAAGTAGGATGATTCTTTGGACCAAATCTCTCTTCGTTGGTCTCAAACTTCTCCACATGGTTTATTGTGTTCATATTACATCAATCTTTGCTTGACATTTGGCTTCGGTTACTTTGAAGCTAGTGAAAACGAAGAAAGACCAAGATGGACGAACTTGGTGAAGTAGGATGATTCTTGGACCAAATCTCTCTTCGTTGGTCTCAAACTTCTCCACATGGTTTATTGTGTCATATTACATCAATCTTTGCTTGACATTTGGCTTCGGTTAACTTTGAAGCTAGGTCGAACGAAGAAAGACCAAAATGGACGAAACTTGGTGGAAGTAGGATGATTCTTGGACCAAAATCTCTCTTCGTTGGTCTCAAACTTTCCACATGGTTTATGTGTCATATTACATTTTCAATATTTGCAACATTTGGCTTCGGTCCACTTTGAAGCTAGTGAAAACGAAGAAAGACAAAATGGACGAACTTGGTGAAGTAGGATGATTCTTGGACCAAATCTCTCTTCGTTGGTCTCAAACTTCTCCACATGGTTTATTGTGCCATATTACATCAATCTATGCTTGACATTTGGCTTCGGTTAAACTTTGAAGCTAGTCGAAACGAAGAAAGACCAAAATGGACGAACTTGGTGAAGTTGGATGATTCTTGGACCAAATCTCTCTTTTCGTTGGTCTCAAACTTCTCCACATGGTTTATTGTGTCATATTACATCAATCTTTGCTTGACATTTGGCTTCGGTTAACTTTGAAGCTAGTGAAACGAAGAAAGACCAAAATGGACGAACTTGGTGAAGTAGGATGATTCTTGGACCAAATCTCTCTTCGTTGGTCTCAAACTTCTCCACATGGTTTATTGTGTCATATTACATCAATCTTTTGCAAGAATTTGGCTTCGGTCCACTTTGAAGCAAGTCGAAACGAAGAAAGACCAAAATGGACGAACTTGGTGAAGTAGGATGATTTTGGACCAAATCTCTCTTCGTTGGTCTCAAACTTCTCACATGGTTTATTGTGTCATATTACATCAATCTTTGCTTGACATTTGGCTTCGGTTAATTTGAAGCTAGTCGAAACGAAGAAAGACCAAAATGGACGAACTTGGTGAAGTAGGATGATTCTTGGACCAAATCTCTCTTCGTTGGTCTCAAACTTCTCCACATCGTTTTATTGTGCCATATTACATCAATCTATGCTTTGACATTTGGCTTCGGTTAACTTTGAAGCTAGTCGAAACGAAGAAAGACCAAAATGGACGAACTTGGTGAAGTAGGATGATTCTTGGACCAAATCTCTCTTCGTTGGTCTCAAACTTCTCCACATGGTTTATTGTGTCTATATTACATCAATTTTGCAAGACATTTGGCTTCGGTTAACTTTGAAGCTAGTCGAAACGAAGAAAGACCAAAATGGACGAACTTGGTGAAGTTGGGATGATTCTTGGACCAAATCTCTCTTCGTTGGTCTCAAACTTCTCCACATGGTTTATTGTGTCATATTACATCAATCTTTGCTTGACATTTGGCTTCGGTCTAACTTTGAAGCTAGTCGAAACGAAGAAAGACCAAAATGGACGAACTTGGTGAAGTTGGATGATTCTTGGACCAAATCTCTCTTCGTTGGTCTCAAACTTCTCCACATGGTTTTATTGTGTCATATTACATCAATCTTTGCATTGACATTTGGCTTCGGTCAACTTTGAAGCTAGTCGAAACGAAGAAAGACCAAAATGGACGAACTTGGTGAAGTAGGATGATTCTTGGACCAAATCTCTTCGTTGGTCTCAAACTTCTCCACATGGTTTTTTTGTGTCATATTACATCAATCTTTGCTTGACATTTGGCTTCGGTTAACTTTGAAGCTAGTCGAAACGAAGAAAGACCAAAATGGACGAACTTGGTGAAGTTGGATGATTCTTGGACCAAATCTCTCTCGTTGGTCTCAAACTTCTCCACATGTTTATTGTGTCATATTTCATCAATCTATGCAAGACATTTGGCTTCGGTCACTTTGAAGCTAGTGAAACGAGAAGACCAAGAATGAACGAACTTGGTGAAGTAGGATGATTCTTGGACCAAATCTCTCTTCGTTGGTCTCAAACTTCTCCACATGGTTTATTGTGCCATATTACATCAATCTTTGCTTGACATTTGGCTTCGGTAACTTTGAAGCTAGTCGAAACGAAGAAAGACCAAAATGGACGAACTTGGTGAAGTAGGATGATTCTTGGACCAAATCTCTCTTCGTTGGTCTCAAACTTCTCCACATGGTTATTGTGTCATATTACATCAATCTATGCTTGACATTTGGCTTCGGTTAACTTTGAAGCTAGTTCGAAACGAAGAAAGACCAAAATGGACGAACTTGGTGAAGTAGGATGATTTTGGACCAAATCTCTCTTCGTTGGTCTCAAACTTCTCCACATGGTTTATTGTGTCATATTACATCAATCTTTGCAAGACATTTGGCTTCGGTTCCACTTTGAAGCTAGTCGAAACGAAGAAAGACCAAAATGGGACGAACTTGGTGAAGTTGGATGATTTCTTGGACCAAATCTCTCTTCGTTGGTCTAAAACTTCTCCACATGGTTTATTGTGTCATATTACATCAATTATGCTTGACATTTGGCTTCGGTTAACTTTGAAGCTAGTCGAAACGAAGAAAGACCAAAATGGACGAACTTGGTGAAGTTAGGATGATTCTTGGACCAAATCTCTCTTCGTTGGTCTCAAACTTCTCCACATGGTTTATTGTGTCATATTACATCAATCTTTGCAATTCATTTGGCTTCGTTCCACTTTGAAGCTAGTCGAAAACGAAGAAAAGACCAAAATGGACGAACTTGGTGAAGTTGGATGATTCTTGGACCAAATCTCTCTTCGTTGGTCTCAAACTTCTCCACATGGTTTATTGTGTCATATTACATCAATCTATGCTTGACATTTGGCTTCGGTTAACTTTGAAGCTAGTCGAAACGAAGAAAGACCAAAATGGACGAACTTGGTGAAGTTGGATGATTCTTGACCAAATCTCTCTTCGTTGGTCTCAAAATTTCCACATGGTTTATTGTGTCATATTACATCAATCTTTGCAAGACATTTGGCTTCGGTCCACTTTGAAGCTAGTCGAAACGAAGAAAGACCAAAATGGACGAACTTGGTTAAGTTGGATGATTCTTGGACCAAATCTCTCTTCGTTGGTCTCAAACTTCTCCACATGGTTTTATTGTGTCATATTACATCAATCTTTGCAAGACATTTGGCTTCGGTTAACTTTGAAGCTAGTCGAAACGAAGAAAGACCAAAATGGACGAACTGGTAAGTTGGATGATTCTTGGACCAAATCTCTTTCGTTGGTCTCAAACTTCTCCACATGGTTTATTGTGTCATATTACATCAATCTTTGCAAGACATTTGCTTCGGTCCACTTTGAAGCTAGTCGAAACGAAGAAAGACCAAAATGGACGAACTTGGTGAAGTTGGATGATTCTTGGACCAAATCTCTCTTCGTTGGTCTCAAACTTCTCCACATGGTTTATTGTGTCATATTACATCAATCTTTGCATTGACATTTGGCTTCGGTCCACTTTGAAGGCAAGTCGAAACGAAGAAAGACCAAAATGGACGAACTTGGTGAAGTTGGATGATTCTTGGACCAAATCTCTCTTCGTTGGTCTCAAACTTCTCCACATGTTTTATTGTGTCATATTACATCAATCTTTGCTTGACATTTGGCTTCGGTTAACTTTGAAGCTAGTCGAAACGAAGAAAGACCAAAATGGACGAACTTGGTGAAGTTGGATGATTCTTGGACCAAATCTCTCTTCGTGGTCTCAAACTTCTCCACATGGTTTATTGTGTCATATTACATCAATCTATGCTTGACATTTGGCTTCGGTTAACTTTGAAGCTAGTCGAAACACGAAGAAAGACCAAAATGGGACGAACTTGGTGAAGTTAGATGATTCTTGGACCAAATCTCTCTTCGTTGGTCTCAAACTTCTCCACATGGTTTATTGTGTCATATTACATCAATCTATGCAAGACATTTGGCTTCGGTCCACTTTGAAGCTAGTCGAAACGAAGAAAGACCAAAATGGACGAACTTGGTGAAGTTGGATGATTCTTGGACCAAATCTCTCTTCGTTGGTCTCAAACTTTCCACATCGTTTTATTGTGTCATATTACATCAATCTATGCTTGACATTTGGCTTCGGTTAATTTGAAGCTAGTCGAAACGAAGAAAGACCAAAATGGACGAACTTGGTGGAAGTAGGATGATTCTTGGACCAAATCTCTCTTCGTTGGTCTCAAACTTCTCCACATGGTTTATTGTGTCATATTACATCAATCTTTGCTTGAACATTTGGCTTCGGTTAACTTTGAAGCTAGTCGAAACGAAGAAAGACCAAAATGGACGAACTTGGTGAAGTAGGATGATTCTTGGACCAAATCTCTCTTGTTGGTCTCAAACTTCTCCACATGGTTTATTGTGTCATATTACATCAATCTTTGCAAGACATTTGGCTTCGGTCCACTTTGAAGCTAGTCGAAAACGAAGAAAGACCAAAATGGACGAACTTGGTGAAGTTGGATGATTCTTGGACCAAATCTCTCTTCGTTGGTCTCAAACTTCTCCACATGGTTTATTGTGTCATATTACATCAATCTATGCTTGACATTTGGCTTCGGTTAACTTTGAAGCTAGTCGAAACGAAGAAAGCCAAAATGGACGAACTTGGTGAAGTTGGATGATTCTTGGAAAATCTCTCTTCGTTGGTCTCAAACTTCTCCACATGGTTTATTGTGTCATATTACATCAATCTTTGCTTGACATTTGCTTCGGTTAACTTTGAAGCTAGTCGAAACGAAGAAAGACAAAATGGACGAACTTGGTGAAGTTGGATGATTCTTGGACCAAATCTCTCTTCGTTGGTCTCAAACTTCTCCACATGTTTATTGTGTGTTATTACATCAATCTATGCTTGAAAGACATTTGGCTTCGGTCTTTGAAGCTAGTCGAAACGAAGAAAGACCAAAATGGACGAACTTGGTGAAGTTGGATGATTCTTGGACCAAATCTCTCTTCGTTGGTCTCAAACTTCTCCCAATGTTTTATTGTGTCATATTACATCAATCTATGCTTGACATTTGGCTTCGGTTAACTTTGAAGCTAGTCGAACGAAGAAAGACCAAAATGGACGAACTTGGTGAAGTTGGATGATTCTTGGACCAAATCCTCTTCGTTGGTCTCAAACTTCTCCACATGGTTTATTGTGTCATATTACATCAATCTTTGCAATTCATTTGGCTTCGGTCAACTTTGAAGCTAGTCGAAACGAAGAAAGACCAAAATGGACGAACTTGGTGAAGTTGGATTGATTCTTGGACCAAATCTCTCTTCGTTGGTTCTCAAACTTCTCCACATGGTTTATTGTGTCATATTACATCAATCTATTGCTTGGAATTTGGCTTCGGTAAACTTTGAAGCAAGTTAATCGAACGAAGAAAGACCAAAATGGACGAACTTGGTGAAGTTGGATGATTCTTGGACCAAATCTCTCTTCGTTGGTCTCAAACTTCTCCACATGGTTTATTGTGTCATATTACATCAATCTATGCTTGACATTTGGCTTCGGTCAACTTTGAAGCTAGTCGAAACGAAGAAAGACCAAAATGACGAACTTGGTGAAGTTGATGATTCTTGGACCAAATCTCTCTTCGTTGGTCTCAAACTTCTCCACATGGTTTATTGTGTCATATTACATCAATCTTTGCTTGACATTTGGCTTCGGTTAACTTTGAAGCTAGTCGAAACGAAGAAAGACCAAAATGGACGAACTTGGTGAAGTTGGATGATTCTTGGACCAAATCTCTCTTCGTTGGTCTCAAACTTCTCCACATGGTTTATTGTGTCATATTACATCAATCTTTGCAAGACATTTGGCTTCGGTTCCACTTTGAAGCTAGTCGAAACGAAGAAAGAAGAGACGAAAAAAACGAACTTGGTAAGTTGGATGATTCTTGGACCAAATCTCTCTTGTTTGGTCTCAAACTTCTCCACATGGTTTATTGTGTCATATTACATCAATCTTTGCTTGACATTGGCTTCGGTTAACTTTGAAGCTAGTCGAAACGAAGAAAGACCAAAATGGACGAACTTGGTGAAGTAGGATGATTCTTGGACCAAATCTCTCTTCGTTGGTCTCAAACTTCTCCACATGGTTTATTGTGTCATATTACATCATCTTTGCATTGACATTTGGCTTCGGTCCAACTTTGAAGCTAGTTCGAAACGAAGAAAGACCAAATTGGACGAAACTTGGTGAAGTTGGATGATTCTTGGACCAAATCTCTCTTCGTTGGTCTCAAACTTCTCAACATGGTTTATTGTGTCATATTACATCAATCTTTGCAATTCATTTGGCTTCGGTCCACTTTGAAGCTAGTCGAAACGAAGAAAGACCAAAATGGACGAACTTGGTGAAGTTGGATGATTCTTGGACCAAATCTCTCTTCGTTGGTCTCAAACTTCTCCACATGGTTTATTGTGTCATATTACATCAATCTTTGCAAGACATTTGCTTCGGTCCACTTTGAAGCAGTCGAAACGAAGAAAGACCAAAATGGACGAACTTGGTGAAGTTGGATGATTCTTGGACCAAATCTCTCTTCGTTGGTCTCAAACTTCTCCACATGGTTTATTGTGTCATATTACATCAATCTTTGCAAGACATTTGGCTTCGGTCCACTTTGAAGCTAGTCGAAACGAAGAAAGACCAAAATGGACGAACTTGGTGAAGTTGGATGATTCTTGGACCAAATCTCTCTTCGTTGGTCTCAAACTTCTCCACATGGTTTATTGTGTCATATTACATCAATCTATGCTTGACATTTGGCTTCGGTTAACTTTGAAGCTAGTCGAAACGAAGAAAGACCAAAATGGACGAACTTGGTGAAGTTGGATGATTCTTGGACCAAATCTCTCTTCGTTGGTCTCAAACTTCTCCACATGGTTTATTGTGTCATATTACATCAATCTATTGCTTGACATTTGGCTTCGGTAACTTTGAAGCTAGTCGAAACGAAGAAAGACCAAAATGGACGAACTTGGTGAAGTTGGATGATTCTTGGACCAAATCTCTCTTCGTTGGTCTCAAACTTCTCCACATGGTTTATTGTGTCATATTACATCAATCTTTGCTTGACATTTGGCTTCGGTCCACTTTGAAGCTAGTCGAAACGAAGAAAGACCAAAATGGACGAACTTGGTTAAGTTGGATGATTCTTGGACCAAATCTCTCTTCGTTGGTCTCAAACTTCTCCACATGGTTTATTGTGTCATATTACATCAATCTTTGCAAGACATTTGGCTTCGGTCAACTTTGAAGCTAGTCGAAACGAAGAAAGACCAAAATGGACGAACTTGGTGAAGTTGGATGATTCTTGGACCAAATCTCTCTTCGTTGGTCTCAAACTTCTCCACATGGTTTATTGTGTCATATTACATCAATCTATGCTTGACATTTGGCTTCGGTCAACTTTGAAGCTAGTCGAAACGAAGAAAGACCAAAATGGACGAACTTGGTTAAGTTGGATGATTCTTGGACCAAATCTCTCTTCGTTGGTCTCAAACTTCTCCACATGGTTTATTGTGTCATATTACATCAATCTTTGCTTGACATTTGGCTTCGGTCAACTTTGAAGCTAGTCGAAACGAAGAAAGACCAAAATGGACGAACTTGGTGAAGTTGGATGATTCTTGGACCAAATCTCTCTTCGTTGGTCTCAAACTTCTCCACATGGTTTATTGTGTCATATTACATCAATCTTTGCTTCATTTGGCTTCGGTCAACTTTGAAGCTAGTCGAAACGAAGAAAGACCAAAATGGACGAACTTGGTGAAGTTGGATGATTCTTGGACCAAATCTCTCTTCGTTGGTCTCAAACTTCTCCACATGGTTTATTGTGTCATATTACATCAATCTTTGCTTGACATTTGGCTTCGGTCAACTTTGAAGCTAGTCGAAACGAAGAAAGACCAAAATGGACGAACTTGGTTAAGTTGGATGATTCTTGGACCAAATCTCTCTTCGTTGGTCTCAAACTTCTCCACATGGTTTATTGTGTCATATTACATCAATCTTTGCAAGACATTTGGCTTCGGTCAACTTTGAAGCTAGTCGAAACGAAGAAAGACCAAAATGGACGAACTTGGTGAAGTTGGATGATTCTTGGACCAAATCTCTCTTCGTTGGTCTCAAACTTCTCCACATGGTTTATTGTGTCATATTACATCAATCTTTGCAAGACATTTGGCTTCGGTCAACTTTGAAGCTAGTCGAAACGAAGAAAGACCAAAATGGACGAACTTGGTTAAGTTGGATGATTCTTGGACCAAATCTCTCTTCGTTGGTCTCAAACTTCTCCACATGGTTTATTGTGTCATATTACATCAATCTTTGCAAGACATTTGGCTTCGGTCAACTTTGAAGCTAGTCGAAACGAAGAAAGACCAAAATGGACGAACTTGGTTAAGTTGGATGATTCTTGGACCAAATCTCTCTTCGTTGGTCTCAAACTTCTCCACATGGTTTATTGTGTCATATTACATCAATCTTTGCTTGACATTTGGCTTCGGTCCACTTTGAAGCTAGTCGAAACGAAGAAAGACCAAAATGGACGAACTTGGTTAAGTTGGATGATTCTTGGACCAAATCTCTCTTCGTTGGTCTCAAACTTCTCCACATGGTTTATTGTGTCATATTACATCAATCTTTGCAAGACATTTGGCTTCGGTCCACTTTGAAGCTAGTCGAAACGAAGAAAGACCAAAATGGACGAACTTGGTGAAGTTGGATGATTCTTGGACCAAATCTCTCTTCGTTGGTCTCAAACTTCTCCACATGGTTTATTGTGTCATATTACATCAATCTTTGCTTGACATTTGGCTTCGGTCCACTTTGAAGCTAGTCGAAACGAAGAAAGACCAAAATGGACGAACTTGGTTAAGTTGGATGATTCTTGGACCAAATCTCTCTTCGTTGGTCTCAAACTTCTCCACATGGTTTATTGTGTCATATTACATCAATCTATGCTTGACATTTGGCTTCGGTCAACTTTGAAGCTAGTCGAAACGAAGAAAGACCAAAATGGACGAACTTGGTTAAGTTGGATGATTCTTGGACCAAATCTCTCTTCGTTGGTCTCAAACTTCTCCACATGGTTTATTGTGTCATATTACATCAATCTATGCTTGACATTTGGCTTCGGTCAACTTTGAAGCTAGTCGAAACGAAGAAAGACCAAAATGGACGAACTTGGTTAAGTTGGATGATTCTTGGACCAAATCTCTCTTCGTTGGTCTCAAACTTCTCCACATGGTTTATTGTGTCATATTACATCAATCTTTGCTTGACATTTGGCTTCGGTCAACTTTGAAGCTAGTCGAAACGAAGAAAGACCAAAATGGACGAACTTGGTGAAGTTGGATGATTCTTGGACCAAATCTCTCTTCGTTGGTCTCAAACTTCTCCACATGGTTTATTGTGTCATATTACATCAATCTTTGCTTGACATTTGGCTTCGGTCAACTTTGAAGCTAGTCGAAACGAAGAAAGACCAAAATGGACGAACTTGGTGAAGTTGGATGATTCTTGGACCAAATCTCTCTTCGTTGGTCTCAAACTTCTCCACATGGTTTATTGTGTCATATTACATCAATCTTTGCTTGACATTTGGCTTCGGTCAACTTTGAAGCTAGTCGAAACGAAGAAAGACCAAAATGGACGAACTTGGTTAAGTTGGATGATTCTTGGACCAAATCTCTCTTCGTTGGTCTCAAACTTCTCCACATGGTTTATTGTGTCATATTACATCAATCTTTGCTTGACATTTGGCTTCGGTCAACTTTGAAGCTAGTCGAAACGAAGAAAGACCAAAATGGACGAACTTGGTGAAGTTGGATGATTCTTGGACCAAATCTCTCTTCGTTGGTCTCAAACTTCTCCACATGGTTTATTGTGTCATATTACATCAATCTATGCTTGACATTTGGCTTCGGTCAACTTTGAAGCTAGTCGAAACGAAGAAAGACCAAAATGGACGAACTTGGTGAAGTTGGATGATTCTTGGACCAAATCTCTCTTCGTTGGTCTCAAACTTCTCCACATGGTTTATTGTGTCATATTACATCAATCTTTGCTTGACATTTGGCTTCGGTCAACTTTGAAGCTAGTCGAAACGAAGAAAGACCAAAATGGACGAACTTGGTTAAGTTGGATGATTCTTGGACCAAATCTCTCTTCGTTGGTCTCAAACTTCTCCACATGGTTTATTGTGTCATATTACATCAATCTTTGCAAGACATTTGGCTTCGGTCAACTTTGAAGCTAGTCGAAACGAAGAAAGACCAAAATGGACGAACTTGGTGAAGTTGGATGATTCTTGGACCAAATCTCTCTTCGTTGGTCTCAAACTTCTCCACATGGTTTATTGTGTCATATTACATCAATCTATGCTTGACATTTGGCTTCGGTCAACTTTGAAGCTAGTCGAAACGAAGAAAGACCAAAATGGACGAACTTGGTTAAGTTGGATGATTCTTGGACCAAATCTCTCTTCGTTGGTCTCAAACTTCTCCACATGGTTTATTGTGTCATATTACATCAATCTATGCTTGACATTTGGCTTCGGTCAACTTTGAAGCTAGTCGAAACGAAGAAAGACCAAAATGGACGAACTTGGTGAAGTTGGATGATTCTTGGACCAAATCTCTCTTCGTTGGTCTCAAACTTCTCCACATGGTTTATTGTGTCATATTACATCAATCTATGCTTGACATTTGGCTTCGGTCCACTTTGAAGCTAGTCGAAACGAAGAAAGACCAAAATGGACGAACTTGGTTAAGTTGGATGATTCTTGGACCAAATCTCTCTTCGTTGGTCTCAAACTTCTCCACATGGTTTATTGTGTCATATTACATCAATCTTTGCAAGACATTTGGCTTCGGTCAACTTTGAAGCTAGTCGAAACGAAGAAAGACCAAAATGGACGAACTTGGTTAAGTTGGATGATTCTTGGACCAAATCTCTCTTCGTTGGTCTCAAACTTCTCCACATGGTTTATTGTGTCATATTACATCAATCTTTGCTTGACATTTGGCTTCGGTCAACTTTGAAGCTAGTCGAAACGAAGAAAGACCAAAATGGACGAACTTGGTTAAGTTGGATGATTCTTGGACCAAATCTCTCTTCGTTGGTCTCAAACTTCTCCACATGGTTTATTGTGTCATATTACATCAATCTATGCTTGACATTTGGCTTCGGTCAACTTTGAAGCTAGTCGAAACGAAGAAAGACCAAAATGGACGAACTTGGTTAAGTTGGATGATTCTTGGACCAAATCTCTCTTCGTTGGTCTCAAACTTCTCCACATGGTTTATTGTGTCATATTACATCAATCTATGCTTGACATTTGGCTTCGGTCAACTTTGAAGCTAGTCGAAACGAAGAAAGACCAAAATGGACGAACTTGGTGAAGTTGGATGATTCTTGGACCAAATCTCTCTTCGTTGGTCTCAAACTTCTCCACATGGTTTATTGTGTCATATTACATCAATCTTTGCAAGACATTTGGCTTCGGTCAACTTTGAAGCTAGTCGAAACGAAGAAAGACCAAAATGGACGAACTTGGTGAAGTTGGATGATTCTTGGACCAAATCTCTCTTCGTTGGTCTCAAACTTCTCCACATGGTTTATTGTGTCATATTACATCAATCTATGCTTGACATTTGGCTTCGGTCAACTTTGAAGCTAGTCGAAACGAAGAAAGACCAAAATGGACGAACTTGGTGAAGTTGGATGATTCTTGGACCAAATCTCTCTTCGTTGGTCTCAAACTTCTCCACATGGTTTATTGTGTCATATTACATCAATCTATGCTTGACATTTGGCTTCGGTCAACTTTGAAGCTAGTCGAAACGAAGAAAGACCAAAATGGACGAACTTGGTTAAGTTGGATGATTCTTGGACCAAATCTCTCTTCGTTGGTCTCAAACTTCTCCACATGGTTTATTGTGTCATATTACATCAATCTTTGCTTGACATTTGGCTTCGGTCAACTTTGAAGCTAGTCGAAACGAAGAAAGACCAAAATGGACGAACTTGGTTAAGTTGGATGATTCTTGGACCAAATCTCTCTTCGTTGGTCTCAAACTTCTCCACATGGTTTATTGTGTCATATTACATCAATCTTTGCTTGACATTTGGCTTCGGTCAACTTTGAAGCTAGTCGAAACGAAGAAAGACCAAAATGGACGAACTTGGTGAAGTTGGATGATTCTTGGACCAAATCTCTCTTCGTTGGTCTCAAACTTCTCCACATGGTTTATTGTGTCATATTACATCAATCTATGCTTGACATTTGGCTTCGGTCAACTTTGAAGCTAGTCGAAACGAAGAAAGACCAAAATGGACGAACTTGGTTAAGTTGGATGATTCTTGGACCAAATCTCTCTTCGTTGGTCTCAAACTTCTCCACATGGTTTATTGTGTCATATTACATCAATCTTTGCTTGACATTTGGCTTCGGTCAACTTTGAAGCTAGTCGAAACGAAGAAAGACCAAAATGGACGAACTTGGTTAAGTTGGATGATTCTTGGACCAAATCTCTCTTCGTTGGTCTCAAACTTCTCCACATGGTTTATTGTGTCATATTACATCAATCTTGCAAGACATTTGGCTTCGGTCAACTTTGAAGCTAGTCGAAACGAAGAAAGACCAAAATGGACGAACTTGGTTAAGTTGGATGATTCTTGGACCAAATCTCTCTTCGTTGGTCTCAAACTTCTCCACATGGTTTATTGTGTCATATTACATCAATCTTTGCTTGACATTTGGCTTCGGTCAACTTTGAAGCTAGTCGAAACGAAGAAAGACCAAAATGGACGAACTTGGTTAAGTTGGATGATTCTTGGACCAAATCTCTCTTCGTTGGTCTCAAACTTCTCCACATGGTTTATTGTGTCATATTACATCAATCTTTGCTTGACATTTGGCTTCGGTAACTTTGAAGCTAGTCGAAACGAAGAAAGACCAAAATGGACGAACTTGGTGAAGTTGGATGATTCTTGGACCAAATCTCTCTTCGTTGGTCTCAAACTTCTCCACATGGTTTATTGTGTCATATTACATCAATCTATGCTTGACATTTGGCTTCGGTCACTTTGAAGCTAGTCGAAACGAAGAAAGACCAAAATGGACGAACTTGGTTAAGTTGGATGATTCTTGGACCAAATCTCTCTTCGTTGGTCTCAAACTTCTCCACATGGTTTATTGTGTCATATTACATCAATCTTTGCTTGACATTTGGCTTCGGTCAACTTTGAAGCTAGTCGAAACGAAGAAAGACCAAAATGGACGAACTTGGTGAAGTTGGATGATTCTTGGACCAAATCTCTCTTCGTTGGTCTCAAACTTCTCCACATGGTTTATTGTGTCATATTACATCAATCTTTGCTTGACATTTGGCTTCGGTCAACTTTGAAGCTAGTCGAAACGAAGAAAGACCAAAATGGACGAACTTGGTTAAGTTGGATGATTCTTGGACCAAATCTCTCTTCGTTGGTCTCAAACTTCTCCACATGGTTTATTGTGTCATATTACATCAATCTTGCTTCATTTGGCTTCGGTCCACTTTGAAGCTAGTCGAAACGAAGAAAGACCAAAATGGACGAACTTGGGAAGTTGGATGATTCTTGGACCAAATCTCTCTTCGTTGGTCTCAAACTTCTCCACATGGTTTATTGTGTCATATTACATCAATCTTATGCTTGACATTTGGCTTCGGTCAACTTTGAAGCTAGTCGAAACGAAGAAAGACCAAAATGGAGAACTTGGTTGAAGTTGGATGGATGATTTCTTGGACCAAATCTCTTTCGTTGGTCTCAAACTTCTCCACATGGTTTATTGTGTCATATTACATCAATCTATGCTTGACATTTGGCTTCGGTCAACTTTGAAGCTAGTCGAAAACGAAGAAAGACCAAAATGGACGAACTTGGTGAAGTTGGTTGATTACTCTCTTCGTTTCCCTTCTTTTTTTTTTATTTTTTTTTTTTTTTTTTTTTTTTTTTTGGATTTGGACCAAATCTCTCTTCGTTGGTCTCAAACTTCTCCACATGGTTTATTGTGTCATATTACATCAATCTATGCAAGACATTTGGCTTCGGTTAACTTTGAAGCTAGTCGAAACGAAGAAAGACCAAAATGGACGAACTTGGTTAAGTTGGATGATTCTTGGACCAAATCTCTCTTCGTTGGTCTCAAACTTCTCCACATGGTTTATTGTGTCATATTACATCAATCTATGCTTGACATTTGGCTTCGGTCAACTTTGAAGCTAGTCGAAACGAAGAAAAGACCAAAATGGACGAACTTGGTGAAGTTGGATGATTCTTGGACCAAATCTCTCTTCGTTGGTCTCAAACTTCTCCACATGGTTTATTGTGTCATATTACATCAATCTATGCAAGACATTTGGCTTCGGTCCACTTTGAAGCTAGTCGAAAACAAGAAAGACCAAAATGGACGAACTTGGTGAAGTTGGATGATTCTTGGACAAATCTCTCTTCGTTGGTCTCAAACTTCTCCACATGGTTTATTGTGTCATATTACATCAATCTTTGCAAGACATTTGGCTTCGGTCACTTTGAAGCTAGTCGAAACGAAAAAGACCAAAATGGACGAACTTGGTGAAGTTGGATGATTCTTGGACCAAATCTCTCTTCGTTGGTCTCAAACTTCTCCACATGGTTTATTGTGTCATATTACATCAATCTTTGCTTGACATTTGGCTTCGGTCAACTTTGAAGCTAGTCGAAACGAAGAAAGACCAAAATGGACGAACTTGGTGAAGTTGGATGATTCTTGGACCAAATCTCTCTTCGTTGGTCTCAAACTTCTCCACATGGTTTATTGTGTCATATTACATCAATCTTTGCAAGACATTTGGCTTCGGTCCACTTTGAAGCTAGTCGAAAAGGAAGAAAGACCAAAATGGACGAACTTGGTGAAGTTGGATGATTCTTGGACCAAATCTCTCTTCGTTGGTCTCAAACTTCTCCACATGGTTTATTGTGTCATATTACATCAATCTTTGCTTGACATTTGGCTTCGGTTCAACTTTGAAGCTAGTCGAAACGAAGAAAGACCAAAATGGACGAACTTGGTTAAGTTGGATGATTCTTGGACCAAATCTCTCTTCGTTGGTCTCAAACTTCTCCACATGGTTTATTGTGTCATATTACATCAATCTTTGCAAGACATTTGGCTTCGGTCCACTTTGAAGCTAGTCGAAACGAAGAAAGACAAAATGGACGAACTTGGTAAGTTGGATGATTCTTGGACCAAATCTCTCTTCGTTGGTCTCAAACTTCTCCACATGGTTTATTGTGTCATATTACATCAATCTATTTGAAGACATTTGGCTTCGGTCAACTTTGAAGCTAGTCGAAACGAAGAAAGACCAAAATGGACGAACTTGGTGAAGTTGGATGATTCTTGGACCAAATTCTCTTTCGTTGGTCTCAAACTTCTCCACATGGTTTATTGTGTCATATTACATCAATCTTTGCTTGACATTTGGCTTCGGTCCACTTTGAAGCTAGTCGAAACGAAGAAAGACCAAAATGGACGAACTTGGTGAAGTTGGATGATTCTTGGACCAAATCTCTCTTCGTTGGTCTCAAACTTCTCCACATGGTTTATTGTGTCATATTACATCAATCTATGCTTGACATTTGGCTTCGGTCCACTTTGAAGCTAGTCGAAACGAAGAAAGACCAAAATGGACGAACTTGGTGAAGTTGGATGATTCTTGGACCAAATCTCTCTTCGTTGGTCTCAAACTTCTCCACATGGTTTATTGTGTCATATTACATCAATCTTTGCAAGACATTTGGCTTCGGTCAACTTTGAAGCTAGTCGAAACGAAGAAAGACCAAAATGGACGAACTTGGTGAAGTTGGATGATTCTTGGACCAAATCTCTCTTCGTTGGTCTCAAACTTCTCCACATGGTTTATTGTGTCATATTACATCAATCTTTGCAAACATTTGGCTTCGGTCCACTTTGAAGCTAGTCGAAACGAAGAAAGACCAAAATGGACGAACTTGGTTAAGTTGGATGATTCTTGGACCAAATCTCTCTTCGTTGGTCTCAAACTTCTCCACATGGTTTATTGTGTCATATTACATCAATCTTTGCAAGACATTTGGCTTCGGTCCCACTTTGAAGCTAGTCGAAACGAAGAAAGACCAAAATGGACGAACTTGGTTAAGTTGGATGATTCTTGGACCAAATCTCTTTCGTTGGTCTCAACTTCTCCACATGGTTTATTGTGTCATATTACATCAATCTATGCTTGACATTTGGCTTCGGTTAATTGAAGCTAGTCGAAACGAAGAAAGACCAAAATGGACGAACTTGGTGAAGTTGGATGATTCTTGGACCAAATCTCTCTTGTTGGTCTCAAACTTCTCCACATGGTTTATTGTGTCATATTACATCAATCTTTGCAAGACATTTGGCTTCGGTTAACTTTGAAGCTAGTCGAAACGAAGAAAGACCAAAATGGACGAACTTGGTTAAGTTGGATGATTCTTGGACCAAATCTCTCTTCGTTGGTCTCAAACTTCTCCACATGGTTTTTTGTGTCATATTACATCAATCTATGCTTGACATTTGGCTTCGGTCCACTTTGAAGCTAGTCGAAACGAAGAAAGACCAAAATGGACGAACTTGGTTAAGTTGGATGATTCTTGGACCAAATCTCTCTTCGTTGGTCTCAAACTTCTCCACATGGTTTATTGTGTCATATTACATCAATCTTAGCAATCATTTGGCTTCGGTCCACTTTGAAGCTAGTCGAAACGAAGAAAGACCAAAATGGACGAACTTGGTGAAGTTGGATGATTCTTGGACCAAATCTCTCTTCGTTGGTCTCAAACTTCTCCACATGGTTTATTGTGTCATATTACATCAATCTTTGCAAGACATTTGGCTTCGGTCAACTTTGAAGCTAGTCGAAACGAAGAAAAGACCAAAATGGACGAACTTGGTTAAGTTGGATGATTCTTGGACCAAATCTCTCTTCGTTGGTCTCAAACTTCTCCACATGGTTTATTGTGTCATATTACATCAATCTTTGCAAGACATTTGGCTTCGGTCAACTTTGAAGCTAGTCGAAACGAGAAAAGACCAAAATGGACGAACTTGGTTAAGTTGGATGATTCTTGGACCAAATCTCTCTTCGTTGGTCTCAAACTTCTCCACATGGTTTATTGTGTCATATTACATCAATCTTTGCTTGACATTTGGCTTCGGTCAACTTTGAAGCTAGTCGAAACGAAGAAAGACCAAAATGGACGAACTTGGTTAAGTAGGATGATTCTTGGACCAAATCTCTCTTCGTTGGTCTCAAACTTCTCCACATGGTTTATTGTGTCATATTACATCAATCTATGCTTGACATTTGGCTTCGGTCAACTTTGAAGCTAGTCGAAACGAAGAAAGACCAAAATGGACGAACTTGGTGAAGTTGGATGATTCTTGGACCAAATCTCTCTTCGTTGGTCTCAAACTTCTCCACATGGTTTATTGTGTCATATTACATCAATCTTTGCAATACATTTGGCTTCGGTCCACTTTGAAGCTAGTCGAAACGAAGAAAGACCAAAATGGACGAACTTGGTTAAGTTGGATGATTCTTGGACCAAATCTCTCTTCGTTGGTCTCAAACTTCTCCACATGGTTTATTGTGTCATATTACATCAATCTATGCTTGACATTTGGCTTCGGTCAACTTTGAAGCTAGTCGAAACGAAGAAAGACCAAAATGGACGAACTTGGTTAAGTTGGATGATTCTTGGACCAAATCTCTCTTCGTTGGTCTCAAACTTCTCCACATGGTTTATTGTGTCATATTACATCAATCTTTGCAAGACATTTGGCTTCGGTCCACTTTGAAGCTTGTCGAAACGAAGAAAGACCAAAATGGACGAACTTGGTGAAGTTGGATGATTCTTGGACCAAATCTCTCTTCGTTGGTCTCAAACTTCTCCACATGGTTTATTGTGTCATATTACATCAATCTTTGCAAGACATTTGGCTTCGGTTAACTTTGAAGCTAGTCGAAACGAAGAAAGACCAAAATGGACGAACTTGGTTAAGTTGGATGATTCTTGGACCAAATCTCTCTTCGTTGGTCTCAAACTTCTCCACATGGTTTATTGTGTCATATTACATCAATCTATGCTTGACATTTGGCTTCGGTCCACTTTGAAGCTAGTCGAAACGAAGAAAGACCAAAATGGACGAACTTGGTTAAGTTGGATGATTCTTGGACCAAATCTCTCTTCGTTGGTCTCAAACTTCTCCACATGGTTTATTGTGTCATATTACATCAATCTATGCAAGACATTTGGCTTCGGTCAACTTTGAAGCTAGTCGAAACGAAGAAAGACCAAAATGGACGAACTTGGTTAAGTTGGATGATTCTTGGACCAAATCTCTCTTCGTTGGTCTCAAACTTCTCCACATGGTTTATTGTGTCATATTACATCAATCTTTGCAAGACATTTGGCTTCGGTCCAACTTTGAAGCTAGTGAAACGAAGAAAGACCAAAATGGACGAACTTGGTTAAGTTGGATGATTCTTGGACCAAATCTCTCTTCGTTGGTCTCAAACTTCTCCACATGGTTTATTGTGTCATATTACATCAATCTATGCTTGACATTTGGCTTCGGTTAACTTTGAAGCTTAGTCGAAACGAAGAAAGACCAAAATGGACGAACTTGGTTAAGTTGGATGATTCTTGGACCAAATCTCTCTTCGTTGGTCTCAAACTTCTCCCACATGGTTTATTGTGTCATATTACATCAATCTATGCTTGACATTTGGCTTCGGTTCAACTTTGAAGCTAGTCGAAACAAAGAAAGACCAAAATGGACGAACTTGGTTAAGTTGGATGATTCTTGGACCAAATCTCTCTTCGTTGGTCTCAAACTTTCCACATGGTTTATTGTGTCATATTACATCAATCTATGCAAGACATTTGGCTTCGGTTAACTTTGAAGCTAGTCGAAAACGAAGAAAGACCAAAATGGACGAACTTGGTTAAGTTGGATGATTCTTGGACCAAATCTCTCTTCGTTGGTCTCAAACTTCTCCACATGGTTTATTGTGTCATATTACATCAATCTTTGCAAGACATTTGGCTTCGGTTCAACTTTGAAGCAAGTCGAAACGAAGAAAGACCAAAATGGACGAACTTGGTGAAGTGGATGATTCTTGGACCAAATCTCTCTTCGTTGGTCTCAAACTTCTCCACATGGTTTATTGTGTCATATTACATTCAATCTATGCTTGACATTTGGCTTCGGTAACTTTGAAGCTAGTCGAAACGAAGAAAGACCAAAAATGGACGAATTGGTGAAGTTGGATGATTCTTGGACCAAATCTCTCTTCGTTGGTCTCAAACTTCTCCACATGGTTTATTGTGTCATCTTACATCAATCTATGCTTGACATTTGGCTTCGGTAATTTTGAAGCTAGTCGAAACGAAGAAAGACCAAAATGGACGAACTTGGTGAAGTTGGATGATTCTTGGACCAAATCTCTCTTCGTTGGTCTCAAACTTCTCCACATGGTTTATTGTGTCATATTACATCAATCTTTGCAAGACATTTGGCTTCGGTTAACTTTGAAGCTAGTCGAAAAAAAAGAAAGACCAAAATGGACGAACTTGGTGAAGTTGGATGATTCTTGGACCAAATCTCTCTTCGTTGGTCTCAAACTTCTCCACATGGTTTATTGTGTCATATTACATCAATCTTTGCAAGACATTTGGCTTCGGTCAACTTTGAAGCTAGTCGAAACGAAGAAAGACCAAAATGGACGAACTTGTGAAGTTGGATGATTCTTGGACCAAATCTCTCTTCGTTGGTCTCAAACTTCTCCACATGGTTTATTGTGTCATATTACATCAATCTATGCTTGACATTTGGCTTCGGTTAACTTTGAAGCTAGTCGAAACGAAGAAAGACAAAATGGACGAACTTGGTGAAGTTGGATGATTCTTGGACCAAATCTCTCTTCGTTGGTCTCAAACTTCTCCACATGGTTTATTGTGCATATTACATCAATCCTTATACTTATGAAAACATTTTCATTTAGGTCTAATTCATAAGGAAATTACCAATTAAAGGAAGACCTCATTTGGACGTTACTTTTGTAGACAGCTTTGCTGTCCTGTTTTTGTAAAATATGGAAACGTTGTGTAAAATGTCTAAAAATTTATGAAAAGCTCCGAATACAAGTTCAATGTATCTAGAATATGTGGTAAAAAATTTCATACAAAATTTCGATGGCTTGGTGGGTCAATTAAACAAAGATTGTGAACTGTCCTGTTTACCGTAAAACTCCTGAAGTGTAACTTTGAAGAATTTTTCTGTACTAATTTGCTAGGCCAAAAATCTTGCAATTTTGCATGCATAAAATATAGTGTTTCGTGAGCTTGGGAAAATAAATTTCATGTAATATCTCATGGTTTGAAGGTACTAATAATTCCTTATTTCAAGCTGGCCAGAAAACAGCCATTTAGCACAAGGTACACTATCTTATGTTCTTAACTTTATGGAGTACCTTAATACATAATATGCATTAACAAATATCCACTTCATTGTGTTCAAGACATACATTAAAATTTACATCACATAGCTCTCAACAGTTCATCACATAAAGGTCATCATAATCAACTACAAAAATACAGACCAGCAGCCACAATCAGTCTTGAATTACCTCTTTGCTTTGTCACCTGTATGAAATCATTAACACCAATAATATGAGAAACCAATGATTTCTCAGTAGTTAGTCCATTCAAACAAGGTTAAAGGATGGCATAATTTGAAGTAGTTTGAAGAGAACATAAGAAAAAGGCATAACCATGCATAGAGGTCTTTATGGACAGTATACATAGGTTTGGTGCACCCTTTTGGCACCACTGCTTATTCATAGGGTGAGACATATTTAGTGCTCCTTTTGGCACTCCTTACCCCTATGAGGCAGTCATCATTCCCTGTCCATAGATGCCACTTTAGGTACCATTTTGCATAACCCCATACTCAACCCCATTTTATACAACTTTCTTCATACTCTTCTCATCACCTCTTGTGGATTTGCATACTTTCATCCAAGGCAGAAATATATGTGGCATCAAACCACCATAAACAGCCAATAAACATCCATTCAAGGACACGAAATAACATTGAAATTCATCATACAAAACAATAGAAATAAATATAGCAAGGGCTCATATTTTTCAGCATACAAGACACCAAAACCTATGCTTGAATTAAACTAACTACCCATGGTAATTAAACTAACTACTTTTGTCTTCAATTTCTTCCTTGTCAGCCCTAGGGTTTCTCTTCTAGGGTCTCTATGGCAGCTTTCCTTTCTCTTTTGAGGCTAGTTAGATGGTTACTTCAAGTGGTTGAAAAGGCAAGAACACTAGGGTTCACACAAGCTTGCTTTCCTCTCTTGTTTTTCTTCTTTCTTCTCCTTCTTTTCTCTTGCACGCCTAGCTCTCTTCTCCCCCTTTTTATTTCTTTTCTTTCCCCCTTGCAGCCCTGCTTGCCGCCTCTCACTTGGTCTAGAATTCTCTCCATTTTCCTTCATTTATTACATGCATAAATATCATGGAATATGCACACAATCATGCCTAATGTCACTATTTCATTGGTTGACACTTTGACCAAGTTCAAGACAAAGGTTTGGGGGCTTGATGCATGGCAAGTGGCGTGGATGAGAGGGCAAAAGGCTGCTGCCTTCTTGGCTCCATTGAGACTAGATCCTTTCAATCCAACTAGCTTAGTCTAGTTCCCTCATTCCATTCCAACTAGTTGTTTCCCACTTTTGGTTATTTATGGATGTGCCACCACTTATAAAAATCTTATTCAATTTGATCCTTATGAATGAAATAACATAATTCTAATTACACATGTTCATGCAAGGTATTCAATTCCTACTTGCCATAAACATGCACACATGCTTGTTCACATGAAGTTGTAAACACAACTAATATAATCACATGCATATAAGCCATTCAATTCAAGAGGTTCAATTAGGAATACCTTAAACATGCATGTAAGTATGGATGATGCACATGTAACCTTACATACTACTCAATTAGGGGATGTTACAAGTCTCCCTTTCATGCACAAGTCTTACAAAATATCACCACAAGTGCAATTATCATCTATGGTATTTTATCAAGCTATGATTGGTGGGAGTGTCCCCTTATTAATGCAAGTTTCTAGATGTCTCAAGCATGCAAGAGGCGTGGGTCCTTGTGGAGGCTAGCTGCTGCCTCCATGTGGTCAAATTGGGACCAATTTAGTCACATTCTAACCATCTCCTTAACTAGTAGTTCACTTAGGCAGCTATTTAATCTAATTGCACTATTATACCATATTTTTAACTCTTTAACTCTTAATTCCTTGATTAATTGTTCAAGGTTCATTCCTCTTAGTTCACTTCATTTTTATGATAATGAGAATCACAATTACCTAAGCATATTCAATAGAAAGCAACCAAGAGTTCACACCATTAACTTTCAATCATGTTTCATCAATTAAGATAGAATTTAAATCCCATGGTCTTTGGTCATGTTATGAAATCACATTACACTTTATATGTGACTATCATGAATGAATAGAAGGATGCTACACTAATATACAATCATATAAATACATAGTATCCATTTTCTAGCTATATGTCATGTACACATAAATTCATCCTCATATATATTCTCAATATTCCCACGCTTCTCATTTGCATTCAGCAAACATACCACTAATTAAATTACTCTAATGTTGATTTATATTCTTCCTTAGAAATTTTGGGATTGTCACATTTATTGTGTCATATTACATCAATCTTTGCTTGACATTTGGCTTCGGTTAACTTTGAAGCTAGTCGAAACGAAGAAAGACCAAAATGGACGAACTTGGTGAAGTTGGATGATTCTTGGACCAAATCTCTCTTCGTTGGTCTCAAACTTCTCCACATGGTTTATTGTGTCATATTACATCAATCTATGCTTGACATTTGGCTTCGGTCAACTTTGAAGCTAGTCGAAACGAAGAAAGACCAAAATGGACGAACTTGGTGAAGTTGGATGATTCTTGGACCAAATCTCTCTTCGTTGGTCTCAAACTTCTCCACATGGTTTATTGTGTCATATTACATCAATCTATGCTTGACATTTGGCTTCGGTCAACTTTGAAGCTAGTCGAAACGAAGAAAGACCAAAATGGACGAACTTGGTGAAGTTGGATGATTCTTGGACCAAATCTCTCTTCGTTGGTCTCAAACTTCTCCACATGGTTTATTGTGTCATATTACATCAATCTTTGCTTGACATTTGGCTTCGGTCAACTTTGAAGCTAGTCGAAACGAAGAAAGACCAAAATGGACGAACTTGGTGAAGTTGGATGATTCTTGGACCAAATCTCTCTTCGTTGGTCTCAAACTTCTCCACATGGTTTATTGTGTCATATTACATCAATCTTTGCTTGACATTTGGCTTCGGTCAACTTTGAAGCTAGTCGAAACGAAGAAAGACCAAAATGGACGAACTTGGTGAAGTTGGATGATTCTTGGACCAAATCTCTCTTCGTTGGTCTCAAACTTCTCCACATGGTTTATTGTGTCATATTACATCAATCTATGCTTGACATTTGGCTTCGGTCAACTTTGAAGCTAGTCGAAACGAAGAAAGACCAAAATGGACGAACTTGGTGAAGTTGGATGATTCTTGGACCAAATCTCTCTTCGTTGGTCTCAAACTTCTCCACATGGTTTATTGTGTCATATTACATCAATCTATGCTTGACATTTGGCTTCGGTCAACTTTGAAGCTAGTCGAAACGAAGAAAGACCAAAATGGACGAACTTGGTGAAGTTGGATGATTCTTGGACCAAATCTCTCTTCGTTGGTCTCAAACTTCTCCACATGGTTTATTGTGTCATATTACATCAATCTATGCTTGACATTTGGCTTCGGTCAACTTTGAAGCTAGTCGAAACGAAGAAAGACCAAAATGGACGAACTTGGTGAAGTTGGATGATTCTTGGACCAAATCTCTCTTCGTTGGTCTCAAACTTCTCCACATGGTTTATTGTGTCATATTACATCAATCTATGCTTGACATTTGGCTTCGGTCAACTTTGAAGCTAGTCGAAACGAAGAAAGACCAAAATGGACGAACTTGGTGAAGTTGGATGATTCTTGGACCAAATCTCTCTTCGTTGGTCTCAAACTTCTCCACATGGTTTATTGTGTCATATTACATCAATCTATGCTTGACATTTGGCTTCGGTCAACTTTGAAGCTAGTCGAAACGAAGAAAGACCAAAATGGACGAACTTGGTGAAGTTGGATGATTCTTGGACCAAATCTCTCTTCGTTGGTCTCAAACTTCTCCACATGGTTTATTGTGTCATATTACATCAATCTATGCTTGACATTTGGCTTCGGTCAACTTTGAAGCTAGTCGAAACGAAGAAAGACCAAAATGGACGAACTTGGTGAAGTTGGATGATTCTTGGACCAAATCTCTCTTCGTTGGTCTCAAACTTCTCCACATGGTTTATTGTGTCATATTACATCAATCTATGCTTGACATTTGGCTTCGGTCAACTTTGAAGCTAGTCGAAACGAAGAAAGACCAAAATGGACGAACTTGGTGAAGTTGGATGATTCTTGGACCAAATCTCTCTTCGTTGGTCTCAAACTTCTCCACATGGTTTATTGTGTCATATTACATCAATCTATGCTTGACATTTGGCTTCGGTCAACTTTGAAGCTAGTCGAAACGAAGAAAGACCAAAATGGACGAACTTGGTGAAGTTGGATGATTCTTGGACCAAATCTCTCTTCGTTGGTCTCAAACTTCTCCACATGGTTTATTGTGTCATATTACATCAATCTATGCTTGACATTTGGCTTCGGTCAACTTTGAAGCTAGTCGAAACGAAGAAAGACCAAAATGGACGAACTTGGTGAAGTTGGATGATTCTTGGACCAAATCTCTCTTCGTTGGTCTCAAACTTCTCCACATGGTTTATTGTGTCATATTACATCAATCTATGCTTGACATTTGGCTTCGGTCAACTTTGAAGCTAGTCGAAACGAAGAAAGACCAAAATGGACGAACTTGGTGAAGTTGGATGATTCTTGGACCAAATCTCTCTTCGTTGGTCTCAAACTTCTCCACATGGTTTATTGTGTCATATTACATCAATCTATGCTTGACATTTGGCTTCGGTCAACTTTGAAGCTAGTCGAAACGAAGAAAGACCAAAATGGACGAACTTGGTGAAGTTGGATGATTCTTGGACCAAATCTCTCTTCGTTGGTCTCAAACTTCTCCACATGGTTTATTGTGTCATATTACATCAATCTATGCTTGACATTTGGCTTCGGTCAACTTTGAAGCTAGTCGAAACGAAGAAAGACCAAAATGGACGAACTTGGTGAAGTTGGATGATTCTTGGACCAAATCTCTCTTCGTTGGTCTCAAACTTCTCCACATGGTTTATTGTGTCATATTACATCAATCTATGCTTGACATTTGGCTTCGGTCAACTTTGAAGCTAGTCGAAACGAAGAAAGACCAAAATGGACGAACTTGGTGAAGTTGGATGATTCTTGGACCAAATCTCTCTTCGTTGGTCTCAAACTTCTCCACATGGTTTATTGTGTCATATTACATCAATCTATGCTTGACATTTGGCTTCGGTCAACTTTGAAGCTAGTCGAAACGAAGAAAGACCAAAATGGACGAACTTGGTGAAGTTGGATGATTCTTGGACCAAATCTCTCTTCGTTGGTCTCAAACTTCTCCACATGGTTTATTGTGTCATATTACATCAATCTATGCTTGACATTTGGCTTCGGTCAACTTTGAAGCTAGTCGAAACGAAGAAAGACCAAAATGGACGAACTTGGTGAAGTTGGATGATTCTTGGACCAAATCTCTCTTCGTTGGTCTCAAACTTCTCCACATGGTTTATTGTGTCATATTACATCAATCTATGCTTGACATTTGGCTTCGGTCAACTTTGAAGCTAGTCGAAACGAAGAAAGACCAAAATGGACGAACTTGGTGAAGTTGGATGATTCTTGGACCAAATCTCTCTTCGTTGGTCTCAAACTTCTCCACATGGTTTATTGTGTCATATTACATCAATCTATGCTTGACATTTGGCTTCGGTCAACTTTGAAGCTAGTCGAAACGAAGAAAGACCAAAATGGACGAACTTGGTGAAGTTGGATGATTCTTGGACCAAATCTCTCTTCGTTGGTCTCAAACTTCTCCACATGGTTTATTGTGTCATATTACATCAATCTATGCTTGACATTTGGCTTCGGTCAACTTTGAAGCTAGTCGAAACGAAGAAAGACCAAAATGGACGAACTTGGTGAAGTTGGATGATTCTTGGACCAAATCTCTCTTCGTTGGTCTCAAACTTCTCCACATGGTTTATTGTGTCATATTACATCAATCTTTGCTTGACATTTGGCTTCGGTCAACTTTGAAGCTAGTCGAAACGAAGAAAGACCAAAATGGACGAACTTGGTGAAGTTGGATGATTCTTGGACCAAATCTCTCTTCGTTGGTCTCAAACTTCTCCACATGGTTTATTGTGTCATATTACATCAATCTATGCTTGACATTTGGCTTCGGTCAACTTTGAAGCTAGTCGAAACGAAGAAAGACCAAAATGGACGAACTTGGTGAAGTTGGATGATTCTTGGACCAAATCTCTCTTCGTTGGTCTCAAACTTCTCCACATGGTTTATTGTGTCATATTACATCAATCTATGCTTGACATTTGGCTTCGGTCAACTTTGAAGCTAGTCGAAACGAAGAAAGACCAAAATGGACGAACTTGGTGAAGTTGGATGATTCTTGGACCAAATCTCTCTTCGTTGGTCTCAAACTTCTCCACATGGTTTATTGTGTCATATTACATCAATCTATGCTTGACATTTGGCTTCGGTCAACTTTGAAGCTAGTCGAAACGAAGAAAGACCAAAATGGACGAACTTGGTGAAGTTGGATGATTCTTGGACCAAATCTCTCTTCGTTGGTCTCAAACTTCTCCACATGGTTTATTGTGTCATATTACATCAATCTATGCTTGACATTTGGCTTCGGTCAACTTTGAAGCTAGTCGAAACGAAGAAAGACCAAAATGGACGAACTTGGTGAAGTTGGATGATTCTTGGACCAAATCTCTCTTCGTTGGTCTCAAACTTCTCCACATGGTTTATTGTGTCATATTACATCAATCTATGCTTGACATTTGGCTTCGGTCAACTTTGAAGCTAGTCGAAACGAAGAAAGACCAAAATGGACGAACTTGGTGAAGTTGGATGATTCTTGGACCAAATCTCTCTTCGTTGGTCTCAAACTTCTCCACATGGTTTATTGTGTCATATTACATCAATCTATGCTTGACATTTGGCTTCGGTCAACTTTGAAGCTAGTCGAAACGAAGAAAGACCAAAATGGACGAACTTGGTGAAGTTGGATGATTCTTGGACCAAATCTCTCTTCGTTGGTCTCAAACTTCTCCACATGGTTTATTGTGTCATATTACATCAATCTATGCTTGACATTTGGCTTCGGTCAACTTTGAAGCTAGTCGAAACGAAGAAAGACCAAAATGGACGAACTTGGTGAAGTTGGATGATTCTTGGACCAAATCTCTCTTCGTTGGTCTCAAACTTCTCCACATGGTTTATTGTGTCATATTACATCAATCTATGCTTGACATTTGGCTTCGGTCAACTTTGAAGCTAGTCGAAACGAAGAAAGACCAAAATGGACGAACTTGGTGAAGTTGGATGATTCTTGGACCAAATCTCTCTTCGTTGGTCTCAAACTTCTCCACATGGTTTATTGTGTCATATTACATCAATCTATGCTTGACATTTGGCTTCGGTCAACTTTGAAGCTAGTCGAAACGAAGAAAGACCAAAATGGACGAACTTGGTGAAGTTGGATGATTCTTGGACCAAATCTCTCTTCGTTGGTCTCAAACTTCTCCACATGGTTTATTGTGTCATATTACATCAATCTATGCTTGACATTTGGCTTCGGTCAACTTTGAAGCTAGTCGAAACGAAGAAAGACCAAAATGGACGAACTTGGTGAAGTTGGATGATTCTTGGACCAAATCTCTCTTCGTTGGTCTCAAACTTCTCCACATGGTTTATTGTGTCATATTACATCAATCTATGCTTGACATTTGGCTTCGGTCAACTTTGAAGCTAGTCGAAACGAAGAAAGACCAAAATGGACGAACTTGGTGAAGTTGGATGATTCTTGGACCAAATCTCTCTTCGTTGGTCTCAAACTTCTCCACATGGTTTATTGTGTCATATTACATCAATCTATGCTTGACATTTGGCTTCGGTCAACTTTGAAGCTAGTCGAAACGAAGAAAGACCAAAATGGACGAACTTGGTGAAGTTGGATGATTCTTGGACCAAATCTCTCTTCGTTGGTCTCAAACTTCTCCACATGGTTTATTGTGTCATATTACATCAATCTATGCTTGACATTTGGCTTCGGTCAACTTTGAAGCTAGTCGAAACGAAGAAAGACCAAAATGGACGAACTTGGTGAAGTTGGATGATTCTTGGACCAAATCTCTCTTCGTTGGTCTCAAACTTCTCCACATGGTTTATTGTGTCATATTACATCAATCTTTGCTTGACATTTGGCTTCGGTCAACTTTGAAGCTAGTCGAAACGAAGAAAGACCAAAATGGACGAACTTGGTGAAGTTGGATGATTCTTGGACCAAATCTCTCTTCGTTGGTCTCAAACTTCTCCACATGGTTTATTGTGTCATATTACATCAATCTATGCTTGACATTTGGCTTCGGTCAACTTTGAAGCTAGTCGAAACGAAGAAAGACCAAAATGGACGAACTTGGTGAAGTTGGATGATTCTTGGACCAAATCTCTCTTCGTTGGTCTCAAACTTCTCCACATGGTTTATTGTGTCATATTACATCAATCTATGCTTGACATTTGGCTTCGGTCAACTTTGAAGCTAGTCGAAACGAAGAAAGACCAAAATGGACGAACTTGGTGAAGTTGGATGATTCTTGGACCAAATCTCTCTTCGTTGGTCTCAAACTTCTCCACATGGTTTATTGTGTCATATTACATCAATCTATGCTTGACATTTGGCTTCGGTCAACTTTGAAGCTAGTCGAAACGAAGAAAGACCAAAATGGACGAACTTGGTGAAGTTGGATGATTCTTGGACCAAATCTCTCTTCGTTGGTCTCAAACTTCTCCACATGGTTTATTGTGTCATATTACATCAATCTATGCTTGACATTTGGCTTCGGTCAACTTTGAAGCTAGTCGAAACGAAGAAAGACCAAAATGGACGAACTTGGTGAAGTTGGATGATTCTTGGACCAAATCTCTCTTCGTTGGTCTCAAACTTCTCCACATGGTTTATTGTGTCATATTACATCAATCTATGCTTGACATTTGGCTTCGGTCAACTTTGAAGCTAGTCGAAACGAAGAAAGACCAAAATGGACGAACTTGGTGAAGTTGGATGATTCTTGGACCAAATCTCTCTTCGTTGGTCTCAAACTTCTCCACATGGTTTATTGTGTCATATTACATCAATCTATGCTTGACATTTGGCTTCGGTCAACTTTGAAGCTAGTCGAAACGAAGAAAGACCAAAATGGACGAACTTGGTGAAGTTGGATGATTCTTGGACCAAATCTCTCTTCGTTGGTCTCAAACTTCTCCACATGGTTTATTGTGTCATATTACATCAATCTATGCTTGACATTTGGCTTCGGTCAACTTTGAAGCTAGTCGAAACGAAGAAAGACCAAAATGGACGAACTTGGTGAAGTTGGATGATTCTTGGACCAAATCTCTCTTCGTTGGTCTCAAACTTCTCCACATGGTTTATTGTGTCATATTACATCAATCTATGCTTGACATTTGGCTTCGGTCAACTTTGAAGCTAGTCGAAACGAAGAAAGACCAAAATGGACGAACTTGGTGAAGTTGGATGATTCTTGGACCAAATCTCTCTTCGTTGGTCTCAAACTTCTCCACATGGTTTATTGTGTCATATTACATCAATCTATGCTTGACATTTGGCTTCGGTCAACTTTGAAGCTAGTCGAAACGAAGAAAGACCAAAATGGACGAACTTGGTGAAGTTGGATGATTCTTGGACCAAATCTCTCTTCGTTGGTCTCAAACTTCTCCACATGGTTTATTGTGTCATATTACATCAATCTATGCTTGACATTTGGCTTCGGTCAACTTTGAAGCTAGTCGAAACGAAGAAAGACCAAAATGGACGAACTTGGTGAAGTTGGATGATTCTTGGACCAAATCTCTCTTCGTTGGTCTCAAACTTCTCCACATGGTTTATTGTGTCATATTACATCAATCTATGCTTGACATTTGGCTTCGGTCAACTTTGAAGCTAGTCGAAACGAAGAAAGACCAAAATGGACGAACTTGGTGAAGTTGGATGATTCTTGGACCAAATCTCTCTTCGTTGGTCTCAAACTTCTCCACATGGTTTATTGTGTCATATTACATCAATCTATGCTTGACATTTGGCTTCGGTCAACTTTGAAGCTAGTCGAAACGAAGAAAGACCAAAATGGACGAACTTGGTGAAGTTGGATGATTCTTGGACCAAATCTCTCTTCGTTGGTCTCAAACTTCTCCACATGGTTTATTGTGTCATATTACATCAATCTATGCTTGACATTTGGCTTCGGTCAACTTTGAAGCTAGTCGAAACGAAGAAAGACCAAAATGGACGAACTTGGTGAAGTTGGATGATTCTTGGACCAAATCTCTCTTCGTTGGTCTCAAACTTCTCCACATGGTTTATTGTGTCATATTACATCAATCTATGCTTGACATTTGGCTTCGGTCAACTTTGAAGCTAGTCGAAACGAAGAAAGACCAAAATGGACGAACTTGGTGAAGTTGGATGATTCTTGGACCAAATCTCTCTTCGTTGGTCTCAAACTTCTCCACATGGTTTATTGTGTCATATTACATCAATCTATGCTTGACATTTGGCTTCGGTCAACTTTGAAGCTAGTCGAAACGAAGAAAGACCAAAATGGACGAACTTGGTGAAGTTGGATGATTCTTGGACCAAATCTCTCTTCGTTGGTCTCAAACTTCTCCACATGGTTTATTGTGTCATATTACATCAATCTATGCTTGACATTTGGCTTCGGTCAACTTTGAAGCTAGTCGAAACGAAGAAAGACCAAAATGGACGAACTTGGTGAAGTTGGATGATTCTTGGACCAAATCTCTCTTCGTTGGTCTCAAACTTCTCCACATGGTTTATTGTGTCATATTACATCAATCTATGCTTGACATTTGGCTTCGGTCAACTTTGAAGCTAGTCGAAACGAAGAAAGACCAAAATGGACGAACTTGGTGAAGTTGGATGATTCTTGGACCAAATCTCTCTTCGTTGGTCTCAAACTTCTCCACATGGTTTATTGTGTCATATTACATCAATCTATGCTTGACATTTGGCTTCGGTCAACTTTGAAGCTAGTCGAAACGAAGAAAGACCAAAATGGACGAACTTGGTGAAGTTGGATGATTCTTGGACCAAATCTCTCTTCGTTGGTCTCAAACTTCTCCACATGGTTTATTGTGTCATATTACATCAATCTATGCTTGACATTTGGCTTCGGTCAACTTTGAAGCTAGTCGAAACGAAGAAAGACCAAAATGGACGAACTTGGTGAAGTTGGATGATTCTTGGACCAAATCTCTCTTCGTTGGTCTCAAACTTCTCCACATGGTTTATTGTGTCATATTACATCAATCTATGCTTGACATTTGGCTTCGGTCAACTTTGAAGCTAGTCGAAACGAAGAAAGACCAAAATGGACGAACTTGGTGAAGTTGGATGATTCTTGGACCAAATCTCTCTTCGTTGGTCTCAAACTTCTCCACATGGTTTATTGTGTCATATTACATCAATCTATGCTTGACATTTGGCTTCGGTCAACTTTGAAGCTAGTCGAAACGAAGAAAGACCAAAATGGACGAACTTGGTGAAGTTGGATGATTCTTGGACCAAATCTCTCTTCGTTGGTCTCAAACTTCTCCACATGGTTTATTGTGTCATATTACATCAATCTATGCTTGACATTTGGCTTCGGTCAACTTTGAAGCTAGTCGAAACGAAGAAAGACCAAAATGGACGAACTTGGTGAAGTTGGATGATTCTTGGACCAAATCTCTCTTCGTTGGTCTCAAACTTCTCCACATGGTTTATTGTGTCATATTACATCAATCTATGCTTGACATTTGGCTTCGGTCAACTTTGAAGCTAGTCGAAACGAAGAAAGACCAAAATGGACGAACTTGGTGAAGTTGGATGATTCTTGGACCAAATCTCTCTTCGTTGGTCTCAAACTTCTCCACATGGTTTATTGTGTCATATTACATCAATCTATGCTTGACATTTGGCTTCGGTCAACTTTGAAGCTAGTCGAAACGAAGAAAGACCAAAATGGACGAACTTGGTGAAGTTGGATGATTCTTGGACCAAATCTCTCTTCGTTGGTCTCAAACTTCTCCACATGGTTTATTGTGTCATATTACATCAATCTATGCTTGACATTTGGCTTCGGTCAACTTTGAAGCTAGTCGAAACGAAGAAAGACCAAAATGGACGAACTTGGTGAAGTTGGATGATTCTTGGACCAAATCTCTCTTCGTTGGTCTCAAACTTCTCCACATGGTTTATTGTGTCATATTACATCAATCTATGCTTGACATTTGGCTTCGGTCAACTTTGAAGCTAGTCGAAACGAAGAAAGACCAAAATGGACGAACTTGGTGAAGTTGGATGATTCTTGGACCAAATCTCTCTTCGTTGGTCTCAAACTTCTCCACATGGTTTATTGTGTCATATTACATCAATCTATGCTTGACATTTGGCTTCGGTCAACTTTGAAGCTAGTCGAAACGAAGAAAGACCAAAATGGACGAACTTGGTGAAGTTGGATGATTCTTGGACCAAATCTCTCTTCGTTGGTCTCAAACTTCTCCACATGGTTTATTGTGTCATATTACATCAATCTATGCTTGACATTTGGCTTCGGTCAACTTTGAAGCTAGTCGAAACGAAGAAAGACCAAAATGGACGAACTTGGTGAAGTTGGATGATTCTTGGACCAAATCTCTCTTCGTTGGTCTCAAACTTCTCCACATGGTTTATTGTGTCATATTACATCAATCTATGCTTGACATTTGGCTTCGGTCAACTTTGAAGCTAGTCGAAACGAAGAAAGACCAAAATGGACGAACTTGGTGAAGTTGGATGATTCTTGGACCAAATCTCTCTTCGTTGGTCTCAAACTTCTCCACATGGTTTATTGTGTCATATTACATCAATCTATGCTTGACATTTGGCTTCGGTCAACTTTGAAGCTAGTCGAAACGAAGAAAGACCAAAATGGACGAACTTGGTGAAGTTGGATGATTCTTGGACCAAATCTCTCTTCGTTGGTCTCAAACTTCTCCACATGGTTTATTGTGTCATATTACATCAATCTATGCTTGACATTTGGCTTCGGTCAACTTTGAAGCTAGTCGAAACGAAGAAAGACCAAAATGGACGAACTTGGTGAAGTTGGATGATTCTTGGACCAAATCTCTCTTCGTTGGTCTCAAACTTCTCCACATGGTTTATTGTGTCATATTACATCAATCTATGCTTGACATTTGGCTTCGGTCAACTTTGAAGCTAGTCGAAACGAAGAAAGACCAAAATGGACGAACTTGGTGAAGTTGGATGATTCTTGGACCAAATCTCTCTTCGTTGGTCTCAAACTTCTCCACATGGTTTATTGTGTCATATTACATCAATCTATGCTTGACATTTGGCTTCGGTCAACTTTGAAGCTAGTCGAAACGAAGAAAGACCAAAATGGACGAACTTGGTGAAGTTGGATGATTCTTGGACCAAATCTCTCTTCGTTGGTCTCAAACTTCTCCACATGGTTTATTGTGTCATATTACATCAATCTATGCTTGACATTTGGCTTCGGTCAACTTTGAAGCTAGTCGAAACGAAGAAAGACCAAAATGGACGAACTTGGTGAAGTTGGATGATTCTTGGACCAAATCTCTCTTCGTTGGTCTCAAACTTCTCCACATGGTTTATTGTGTCATATTACATCAATCTATGCTTGACATTTGGCTTCGGTCAACTTTGAAGCTAGTCGAAACGAAGAAAGACCAAAATGGACGAACTTGGTGAAGTTGGATGATTCTTGGACCAAATCTCTCTTCGTTGGTCTCAAACTTCTCCACATGGTTTATTGTGTCATATTACATCAATCTATGCTTGACATTTGGCTTCGGTCAACTTTGAAGCTAGTCGAAACGAAGAAAGACCAAAATGGACGAACTTGGTGAAGTTGGATGATTCTTGGACCAAATCTCTCTTCGTTGGTCTCAAACTTCTCCACATGGTTTATTGTGTCATATTACATCAATCTATGCTTGACATTTGGCTTCGGTCAACTTTGAAGCTAGTCGAAACGAAGAAAGACCAAAATGGACGAACTTGGTGAAGTTGGATGATTCTTGGACCAAATCTCTCTTCGTTGGTCTCAAACTTCTCCACATGGTTTATTGTGTCATATTACATCAATCTATGCTTGACATTTGGCTTCGGTCAACTTTGAAGCTAGTCGAAACGAAGAAAGACCAAAATGGACGAACTTGGTGAAGTTGGATGATTCTTGGACCAAATCTCTCTTCGTTGGTCTCAAACTTCTCCACATGGTTTATTGTGTCATATTACATCAATCTATGCTTGACATTTGGCTTCGGTCAACTTTGAAGCTAGTCGAAACGAAGAAAGACCAAAATGGACGAACTTGGTGAAGTTGGATGATTCTTGGACCAAATCTCTCTTCGTTGGTCTCAAACTTCTCCACATGGTTTATTGTGTCATATTACATCAATCTATGCTTGACATTTGGCTTCGGTCAACTTTGAAGCTAGTCGAAACGAAGAAAGACCAAAATGGACGAACTTGGTGAAGTTGGATGATTCTTGGACCAAATCTCTCTTCGTTGGTCTCAAACTTCTCCACATGGTTTATTGTGTCATATTACATCAATCTATGCTTGACATTTGGCTTCGGTCAACTTTGAAGCTAGTCGAAACGAAGAAAGACCAAAATGGACGAACTTGGTGAAGTTGGATGATTCTTGGACCAAATCTCTCTTCGTTGGTCTCAAACTTCTCCACATGGTTTATTGTGTCATATTACATCAATCTATGCTTGACATTTGGCTTCGGTCAACTTTGAAGCTAGTCGAAACGAAGAAAGACCAAAATGGACGAACTTGGTGAAGTTGGATGATTCTTGGACCAAATCTCTCTTCGTTGGTCTCAAACTTCTCCACATGGTTTATTGTGTCATATTACATCAATCTATGCTTGACATTTGGCTTCGGTCAACTTTGAAGCTAGTCGAAACGAAGAAAGACCAAAATGGACGAACTTGGTGAAGTTGGATGATTCTTGGACCAAATCTCTCTTCGTTGGTCTCAAACTTCTCCACATGGTTTATTGTGTCATATTACATCAATCTATGCTTGACATTTGGCTTCGGTCAACTTTGAAGCTAGTCGAAACGAAGAAAGACCAAAATGGACGAACTTGGTGAAGTTGGATGATTCTTGGACCAAATCTCTCTTCGTTGGTCTCAAACTTCTCCACATGGTTTATTGTGTCATATTACATCAATCTATGCTTGACATTTGGCTTCGGTCAACTTTGAAGCTAGTCGAAACGAAGAAAGACCAAAATGGACGAACTTGGTGAAGTTGGATGATTCTTGGACCAAATCTCTCTTCGTTGGTCTCAAACTTCTCCACATGGTTTATTGTGTCATATTACATCAATCTATGCTTGACATTTGGCTTCGGTCAACTTTGAAGCTAGTCGAAACGAAGAAAGACCAAAATGGACGAACTTGGTGAAGTTGGATGATTCTTGGACCAAATCTCTCTTCGTTGGTCTCAAACTTCTCCACATGGTTTATTGTGTCATATTACATCAATCTATGCTTGACATTTGGCTTCGGTCAACTTTGAAGCTAGTCGAAACGAAGAAAGACCAAAATGGACGAACTTGGTGAAGTTGGATGATTCTTGGACCAAATCTCTCTTCGTTGGTCTCAAACTTCTCCACATGGTTTATTGTGTCATATTACATCAATCTATGCTTGACATTTGGCTTCGGTCAACTTTGAAGCTAGTCGAAACGAAGAAAGACCAAAATGGACGAACTTGGTGAAGTTGGATGATTCTTGGACCAAATCTCTCTTCGTTGGTCTCAAACTTCTCCACATGGTTTATTGTGTCATATTACATCAATCTATGCTTGACATTTGGCTTCGGTCAACTTTGAAGCTAGTCGAAACGAAGAAAGACCAAAATGGACGAACTTGGTGAAGTTGGATGATTCTTGGACCAAATCTCTCTTCGTTGGTCTCAAACTTCTCCACATGGTTTATTGTGTCATATTACATCAATCTATGCTTGACATTTGGCTTCGGTCAACTTTGAAGCTAGTCGAAACGAAGAAAGACCAAAATGGACGAACTTGGTGAAGTTGGATGATTCTTGGACCAAATCTCTCTTCGTTGGTCTCAAACTTCTCCACATGGTTTATTGTGTCATATTACATCAATCTATGCTTGACATTTGGCTTCGGTCAACTTTGAAGCTAGTCGAAACGAAGAAAGACCAAAATGGACGAACTTGGTGAAGTTGGATGATTCTTGGACCAAATCTCTCTTCGTTGGTCTCAAACTTCTCCACATGGTTTATTGTGTCATATTACATCAATCTATGCTTGACATTTGGCTTCGGTCAACTTTGAAGCTAGTCGAAACGAAGAAAGACCAAAATGGACGAACTTGGTGAAGTTGGATGATTCTTGGACCAAATCTCTCTTCGTTGGTCTCAAACTTCTCCACATGGTTTATTGTGTCATATTACATCAATCTATGCTTGACATTTGGCTTCGGTCAACTTTGAAGCTAGTCGAAACGAAGAAAGACCAAAATGGACGAACTTGGTGAAGTTGGATGATTCTTGGACCAAATCTCTCTTCGTTGGTCTCAAACTTCTCCACATGGTTTATTGTGTCATATTACATCAATCTATGCTTGACATTTGGCTTCGGTCAACTTTGAAGCTAGTCGAAACGAAGAAAGACCAAAATGGACGAACTTGGTGAAGTTGGATGATTCTTGGACCAAATCTCTCTTCGTTGGTCTCAAACTTCTCCACATGGTTTATTGTGTCATATTACATCAATCTATGCTTGACATTTGGCTTCGGTCAACTTTGAAGCTAGTCGAAACGAAGAAAGACCAAAATGGACGAACTTGGTGAAGTTGGATGATTCTTGGACCAAATCTCTCTTCGTTGGTCTCAAACTTCTCCACATGGTTTATTGTGTCATATTACATCAATCTATGCTTGACATTTGGCTTCGGTCAACTTTGAAGCTAGTCGAAACGAAGAAAGACCAAAATGGACGAACTTGGTGAAGTTGGATGATTCTTGGACCAAATCTCTCTTCGTTGGTCTCAAACTTCTCCACATGGTTTATTGTGTCATATTACATCAATCTATGCTTGACATTTGGCTTCGGTCAACTTTGAAGCTAGTCGAAACGAAGAAAGACCAAAATGGACGAACTTGGTGAAGTTGGATGATTCTTGGACCAAATCTCTCTTCGTTGGTCTCAAACTTCTCCACATGGTTTATTGTGTCATATTACATCAATCTATGCTTGACATTTGGCTTCGGTCAACTTTGAAGCTAGTCGAAACGAAGAAAGACCAAAATGGACGAACTTGGTGAAGTTGGATGATTCTTGGACCAAATCTCTCTTCGTTGGTCTCAAACTTCTCCACATGGTTTATTGTGTCATATTACATCAATCTTGCTTGACATTTGGCTTCGGTCAACTTTGAAGCTAGTCGAAACGAAGAAAGACCAAAATGGACGAACTTGGTGAAGTTGGATGATTCTTGGACCAAATCTCTCTTCGTTGGTCTCAAACTTCTCCACATGGTTTATTGTGTCATATTACATCAATCTATGCTTGACATTTGGCTTCGGTCAACTTTGAAGCTAGTCGAAACGAAGAAAGACCAAAATGGACGAACTTGGTGAAGTTGGATGATTCTTGGACCAAATCTCTCTTCGTTGGTCTCAAACTTCTCCACATGGTTTATTGTGTCATATTACATCAATCTATGCTTGACATTTGGCTTCGGTCAACTTTGAAGCTAGTCGAAACGAAGAAAGACCAAAATGGACGAACTTGGTGAAGTTGGATGATTCTTGGACCAAATCTCTCTTCGTTGGTCTCAAACTTCTCCACATGGTTTATTGTGTCATATTACATCAATCTATGCTTGACATTTGGCTTCGGTCAACTTTGAAGCTAGTCGAAACGAAGAAAGACCAAAATGGACGAACTTGGTGAAGTTGGATGATTCTTGGACCAAATCTCTCTTCGTTGGTCTCAAACTTCTCCACATGGTTTATTGTGTCATATTACATCAATCTATGCTTGACATTTGGCTTCGGTCAACTTTGAAGCTAGTCGAAACGAAGAAAGACCAAAATGGACGAACTTGGTGAAGTTGGATGATTCTTGGACCAAATCTCTCTTCGTTGGTCTCAAACTTCTCCACATGGTTTATTGTGTCATATTACATCAATCTATGCTTGACATTTGGCTTCGGTCAACTTTGAAGCTAGTCGAAACGAAGAAAGACCAAAATGGACGAACTTGGTGAAGTTGGATGATTCTTGGACCAAATCTCTCTTCGTTGGTCTCAAACTTCTCCACATGGTTTATTGTGTCATATTACATCAATCTATGCTTGACATTTGGCTTCGGTCAACTTTGAAGCTAGTCGAAACGAAGAAAGACCAAAATGGACGAACTTGGTGAAGTTGGATGATTCTTGGACCAAATCTCTCTTCGTTGGTCTCAAACTTCTCCACATGGTTTATTGTGTCATATTACATCAATCTTTGCTTGACATTTGGCTTCGGTCAACTTTGAAGCTAGTCGAAACGAAGAAAGACCAAAATGGACGAACTTGGTGAAGTTGGATGATTCTTGGACCAAATCTCTCTTCGTTGGTCTCAAACTTCTCCACATGGTTTATTGTGTCATATTACATCAATCTATGCTTGACATTTGGCTTCGGTCAACTTTGAAGCTAGTCGAAACGAAGAAAGACCAAAATGGACGAACTTGGTGAAGTTGGATGATTCTTGGACCAAATCTCTCTTCGTTGGTCTCAAACTTCTCCACATGGTTTATTGTGTCATATTACATCAATCTATGCTTGACATTTGGCTTCGGTCAACTTTGAAGCTAGTCGAAACGAAGAAAGACCAAAATGGACGAACTTGGTGAAGTTGGATGATTCTTGGACCAAATCTCTCTTCGTTGGTCTCAAACTTCTCCACATGGTTTATTGTGTCATATTACATCAATCTATGCTTGACATTTGGCTTCGGTCAACTTTGAAGCTAGTCGAAACGAAGAAAGACCAAAATGGACGAACTTGGTGAAGTTGGATGATTCTTGGACCAAATCTCTCTTCGTTGGTCTCAAACTTCTCCACATGGTTTATTGTGTCATATTACATCAATCTATGCTTGACATTTGGCTTCGGTCAACTTTGAAGCTAGTCGAAACGAAGAAAGACCAAAATGGACGAACTTGGTGAAGTTGGATGATTCTTGGACCAAATCTCTCTTCGTTGGTCTCAAACTTCTCCACATGGTTTATTGTGTCATATTACATCAATCTATGCTTGACATTTGGCTTCGGTCAACTTTGAAGCTAGTCGAAACGAAGAAAGACCAAAATGGACGAACTTGGTGAAGTTGGATGATTCTTGGACCAAATCTCTCTTCGTTGGTCTCAAACTTCTCCACATGGTTTATTGTGTCATATTACATCAATCTATGCTTGACATTTGGCTTCGGTCAACTTTGAAGCTAGTCGAAACGAAGAAAGACCAAAATGGACGAACTTGGTGAAGTTGGATGATTCTTGGACCAAATCTCTCTTCGTTGGTCTCAAACTTCTCCACATGGTTTATTGTGTCATATTACATCAATCTATGCTTGACATTTGGCTTCGGTCAACTTTGAAGCTAGTCGAAACGAAGAAAGACCAAAATGGACGAACTTGGTGAAGTTGGATGATTCTTGGACCAAATCTCTCTTCGTTGGTCTCAAACTTCTCCACATGGTTTATTGTGTCATATTACATCAATCTATGCTTGACATTTGGCTTCGGTCAACTTTGAAGCTAGTCGAAACGAAGAAAGACCAAAATGGACGAACTTGGTGAAGTTGGATGATTCTTGGACCAAATCTCTCTTCGTTGGTCTCAAACTTCTCCACATGGTTTATTGTGTCATATTACATCAATCTTGCTTGACATTTGGCTTCGGTCAACTTTGAAGCTAGTCGAAACGAAGAAAGACCAAAATGGACGAACTTGGTGAAGTTGGATGATTCTTGGACCAAATCTCTCTTCGTTGGTCTCAAACTTCTCCACATGGTTTATTGTGTCATATTACATCAATCTATGCTTGACATTTGGCTTCGGTCAACTTTGAAGCTAGTCGAAACGAAGAAAGACCAAAATGGACGAACTTGGTGAAGTTGGATGATTCTTGGACCAAATCTCTCTTCGTTGGTCTCAAACTTCTCCACATGGTTTATTGTGTCATATTACATCAATCTATGCTTGACATTTGGCTTCGGTCAACTTTGAAGCTAGTCGAAACGAAGAAAGACCAAAATGGACGAACTTGGTGAAGTTGGATGATTCTTGGACCAAATCTCTCTTCGTTGGTCTCAAACTTCTCCACATGGTTTATTGTGTCATATTACATCAATCTATGCTTGACATTTGGCTTCGGTCAACTTTGAAGCTAGTCGAAACGAAGAAAGACCAAAATGGACGAACTTGGTGAAGTTGGATGATTCTTGGACCAAATCTCTCTTCGTTGGTCTCAAACTTCTCCACATGGTTTATTGTGTCATATTACATCAATCTTTGCTTGACATTTGGCTTCGGTCAACTTTGAAGCTAGTCGAAACGAAGAAAGACCAAAATGGACGAACTTGGTGAAGTTGGATGATTCTTGGACCAAATCTCTCTTCGTTGGTCTCAAACTTCTCCACATGGTTTATTGTGTCATATTACATCAATCTTTGCTTGACATTTGGCTTCGGTCAACTTTGAAGCTAGTCGAAACGAAGAAAGACCAAAATGGACGAACTTGGTGAAGTTGGATGATTCTTGGACCAAATCTCTCTTCGTTGGTCTCAAACTTCTCCACATGGTTTATTGTGTCATATTACATCAATCTATGCTTGACATTTGGCTTCGGTCAACTTTGAAGCTAGTCGAAACGAAGAAAGACCAAAATGGACGAACTTGGTGAAGTTGGATGATTCTTGGACCAAATCTCTCTTCGTTGGTCTCAAACTTCTCCACATGGTTTATTGTGTCATATTACATCAATCTATGCTTGACATTTGGCTTCGGTCAACTTTGAAGCTAGTCGAAACGAAGAAAGACCAAAATGGACGAACTTGGTGAAGTTGGATGATTCTTGGACCAAATCTCTCTTCGTTGGTCTCAAACTTCTCCACATGGTTTATTGTGTCATATTACATCAATCTATGCTTGACATTTGGCTTCGGTCAACTTTGAAGCTAGTCGAAACGAAGAAAGACCAAAATGGACGAACTTGGTGAAGTTGGATGATTCTTGGACCAAATCTCTCTTCGTTGGTCTCAAACTTCTCCACATGGTTTATTGTGTCATATTACATCAATCTATGCTTGACATTTGGCTTCGGTCAACTTTGAAGCTAGTCGAAACGAAGAAAGACCAAAATGGACGAACTTGGTGAAGTTGGATGATTCTTGGACCAAATCTCTCTTCGTTGGTCTCAAACTTCTCCACATGGTTTATTGTGTCATATTACATCAATCTATGCTTGACATTTGGCTTCGGTCAACTTTGAAGCTAGTCGAAACGAAGAAAGACCAAAATGGACGAACTTGGTGAAGTTGGATGATTCTTGGACCAAATCTCTCTTCGTTGGTCTCAAACTTCTCCACATGGTTTATTGTGTCATATTACATCAATCTATGCTTGACATTTGGCTTCGGTCAACTTTGAAGCTAGTCGAAACGAAGAAAGACCAAAATGGACGAACTTGGTGAAGTTGGATGATTCTTGGACCAAATCTCTCTTCGTTGGTCTCAAACTTCTCCACATGGTTTATTGTGTCATATTACATCAATCTATGCTTGACATTTGGCTTCGGTCAACTTTGAAGCTAGTCGAAACGAAGAAAGACCAAAATGGACGAACTTGGTGAAGTTGGATGATTCTTGGACCAAATCTCTCTTCGTTGGTCTCAAACTTCTCCACATGGTTTATTGTGTCATATTACATCAATCTATGCTTGACATTTGGCTTCGGTCAACTTTGAAGCTAGTCGAAACGAAGAAAGACCAAAATGGACGAACTTGGTGAAGTTGGATGATTCTTGGACCAAATCTCTCTTCGTTGGTCTCAAACTTCTCCACATGGTTTATTGTGTCATATTACATCAATCTTTGCTTGACATTTGGCTTCGGTCAACTTTGAAGCTAGTCGAAACGAAGAAAGACCAAAATGGACGAACTTGGTGAAGTTGGATGATTCTTGGACCAAATCTCTCTTCGTTGGTCTCAAACTTCTCCACATGGTTTATTGTGTCATATTACATCAATCTATGCTTGACATTTGGCTTCGGTCAACTTTGAAGCTAGTCGAAACGAAGAAAGACCAAAATGGACGAACTTGGTGAAGTTGGATGATTCTTGGACCAAATCTCTCTTCGTTGGTCTCAAACTTCTCCACATGGTTTATTGTGTCATATTACATCAATCTTGCTTGACATTTGGCTTCGGTCAACTTTGAAGCTAGTCGAAACGAAGAAAGACCAAAATGGACGAACTTGGTGAAGTTGGATGATTCTTGGACCAAATCTCTCTTCGTTGGTCTCAAACTTCTCCACATGGTTTATTGTGTCATATTACATCAATCTATGCTTGACATTTGGCTTCGGTCAACTTTGAAGCTAGTCGAAACGAAGAAAGACCAAAATGGACGAACTTGGTGAAGTTGGATGATTCTTGGACCAAATCTCTCTTCGTTGGTCTCAAACTTCTCCACATGGTTTATTGTGTCATATTACATCAATCTTTGCTTGACATTTGGCTTCGGTCAACTTTGAAGCTAGTCGAAACGAAGAAAGACCAAAATGGACGAACTTGGTGAAGTTGGATGATTCTTGGACCAAATCTCTCTTCGTTGGTCTCAAACTTCTCCACATGGTTTATTGTGTCATATTACATCAATCTATGCTTGACATTTGGCTTCGGTCAACTTTGAAGCTAGTCGAAACGAAGAAAGACCAAAATGGACGAACTTGGTGAAGTTGGATGATTCTTGGACCAAATCTCTCTTCGTTGGTCTCAAACTTCTCCACATGGTTTATTGTGTCATATTACATCAATCTATGCTTGACATTTGGCTTCGGTCAACTTTGAAGCTAGTCGAAACGAAGAAAGACCAAAATGGACGAACTTGGTGAAGTTGGATGATTCTTGGACCAAATCTCTCTTCGTTGGTCTCAAACTTCTCCACATGGTTTATTGTGTCATATTACATCAATCTATGCTTGACATTTGGCTTCGGTCAACTTTGAAGCTAGTCGAAACGAAGAAAGACCAAAATGGACGAACTTGGTGAAGTTGGATGATTCTTGGACCAAATCTCTCTTCGTTGGTCTCAAACTTCTCCACATGGTTTATTGTGTCATATTACATCAATCTATGCTTGACATTTGGCTTCGGTCAACTTTGAAGCTAGTCGAAACGAAGAAAGACCAAAATGGACGAACTTGGTGAAGTTGGATGATTCTTGGACCAAATCTCTCTTCGTTGGTCTCAAACTTCTCCACATGGTTTATTGTGTCATATTACATCAATCTATGCTTGACATTTGGCTTCGGTCAACTTTGAAGCTAGTCGAAACGAAGAAAGACCAAAATGGACGAACTTGGTGAAGTTGGATGATTCTTGGACCAAATCTCTCTTCGTTGGTCTCAAACTTCTCCACATGGTTTATTGTGTCATATTACATCAATCTATGCTTGACATTTGGCTTCGGTCAACTTTGAAGCTAGTCGAAACGAAGAAAGACCAAAATGGACGAACTTGGTGAAGTTGGATGATTCTTGGACCAAATCTCTCTTCGTTGGTCTCAAACTTCTCCACATGGTTTATTGTGTCATATTACATCAATCTATGCTTGACATTTGGCTTCGGTCAACTTTGAAGCTAGTCGAAACGAAGAAAGACCAAAATGGACGAACTTGGTGAAGTTGGATGATTCTTGGACCAAATCTCTCTTCGTTGGTCTCAAACTTCTCCACATGGTTTATTGTGTCATATTACATCAATCTATGCTTGACATTTGGCTTCGGTCAACTTTGAAGCTAGTCGAAACGAAGAAAGACCAAAATGGACGAACTTGGTGAAGTTGGATGATTCTTGGACCAAATCTCTCTTCGTTGGTCTCAAACTTCTCCACATGGTTTATTGTGTCATATTACATCAATCTATGCTTGACATTTGGCTTCGGTCAACTTTGAAGCTAGTCGAAACGAAGAAAGACCAAAATGGACGAACTTGGTGAAGTTGGATGATTCTTGGACCAAATCTCTCTTCGTTGGTCTCAAACTTCTCCACATGGTTTATTGTGTCATATTACATCAATCTATGCTTGACATTTGGCTTCGGTCAACTTTGAAGCTAGTCGAAACGAAGAAAGACCAAAATGGACGAACTTGGTGAAGTTGGATGATTCTTGGACCAAATCTCTCTTCGTTGGTCTCAAACTTCTCCACATGGTTTATTGTGTCATATTACATCAATCTATGCTTGACATTTGGCTTCGGTCAACTTTGAAGCTAGTCGAAACGAAGAAAGACCAAAATGGACGAACTTGGTGAAGTTGGATGATTCTTGGACCAAATCTCTCTTCGTTGGTCTCAAACTTCTCCACATGGTTTATTGTGTCATATTACATCAATCTATGCTTGACATTTGGCTTCGGTCAACTTTGAAGCTAGTCGAAACGAAGAAAGACCAAAATGGACGAACTTGGTGAAGTTGGATGATTCTTGGACCAAATCTCTCTTCGTTGGTCTCAAACTTCTCCACATGGTTTATTGTGTCATATTACATCAATCTATGCTTGACATTTGGCTTCGGTCAACTTTGAAGCTAGTCGAAACGAAGAAAGACCAAAATGGACGAACTTGGTGAAGTTGGATGATTCTTGGACCAAATCTCTCTTCGTTGGTCTCAAACTTCTCCACATGGTTTATTGTGTCATATTACATCAATCTTGCTTGACATTTGGCTTCGGTCAACTTTGAAGCTAGTCGAAACGAAGAAAGACCAAAATGGACGAACTTGGTGAAGTTGGATGATTCTTGGACCAAATCTCTCTTCGTTGGTCTCAAACTTCTCCACATGGTTTATTGTGTCATATTACATCAATCTATGCTTGACATTTGGCTTCGGTCAACTTTGAAGCTAGTCGAAACGAAGAAAGACCAAAATGGACGAACTTGGTGAAGTTGGATGATTCTTGGACCAAATCTCTCTTCGTTGGTCTCAAACTTCTCCACATGGTTTATTGTGTCATATTACATCAATCTATGCTTGACATTTGGCTTCGGTCAACTTTGAAGCTAGTCGAAACGAAGAAAGACCAAAATGGACGAACTTGGTGAAGTTGGATGATTCTTGGACCAAATCTCTCTTCGTTGGTCTCAAACTTCTCCACATGGTTTATTGTGTCATATTACATCAATCTATGCTTGACATTTGGCTTCGGTCAACTTTGAAGCTAGTCGAAACGAAGAAAGACCAAAATGGACGAACTTGGTGAAGTTGGATGATTCTTGGACCAAATCTCTCTTCGTTGGTCTCAAACTTCTCCACATGGTTTATTGTGTCATATTACATCAATCTATGCTTGACATTTGGCTTCGGTCAACTTTGAAGCTAGTCGAAACGAAGAAAGACCAAAATGGACGAACTTGGTGAAGTTGGATGATTCTTGGACCAAATCTCTCTTCGTTGGTCTCAAACTTCTCCACATGGTTTATTGTGTCATATTACATCAATCTATGCTTGACATTTGGCTTCGGTCAACTTTGAAGCTAGTCGAAACGAAGAAAGACCAAAATGGACGAACTTGGTGAAGTTGGATGATTCTTGGACCAAATCTCTCTTCGTTGGTCTCAAACTTCTCCACATGGTTTATTGTGTCATATTACATCAATCTATGCTTGACATTTGGCTTCGGTCAACTTTGAAGCTAGTCGAAACGAAGAAAGACCAAAATGGACGAACTTGGTGAAGTTGGATGATTCTTGGACCAAATCTCTCTTCGTTGGTCTCAAACTTCTCCACATGGTTTATTGTGTCATATTACATCAATCTATGCTTGACATTTGGCTTCGGTCAACTTTGAAGCTAGTCGAAACGAAGAAAGACCAAAATGGACGAACTTGGTGAAGTTGGATGATTCTTGGACCAAATCTCTCTTCGTTGGTCTCAAACTTCTCCACATGGTTTATTGTGTCATATTACATCAATCTTGCTTGACATTTGGCTTCGGTCAACTTTGAAGCTAGTCGAAACGAAGAAAGACCAAAATGGACGAACTTGGTGAAGTTGGATGATTCTTGGACCAAATCTCTCTTCGTTGGTCTCAAACTTCTCCACATGGTTTATTGTGTCATATTACATCAATCTATGCTTGACATTTGGCTTCGGTCAACTTTGAAGCTAGTCGAAACGAAGAAAGACCAAAATGGACGAACTTGGTGAAGTTGGATGATTCTTGGACCAAATCTCTCTTCGTTGGTCTCAAACTTCTCCACATGGTTTATTGTGTCATATTACATCAATCTATGCTTGACATTTGGCTTCGGTCAACTTTGAAGCTAGTCGAAACGAAGAAAGACCAAAATGGACGAACTTGGTGAAGTTGGATGATTCTTGGACCAAATCTCTCTTCGTTGGTCTCAAACTTCTCCACATGGTTTATTGTGTCATATTACATCAATCTATGCTTGACATTTGGCTTCGGTCAACTTTGAAGCTAGTCGAAACGAAGAAAGACCAAAATGGACGAACTTGGTGAAGTTGGATGATTCTTGGACCAAATCTCTCTTCGTTGGTCTCAAACTTCTCCACATGGTTTATTGTGTCATATTACATCAATCTATGCTTGACATTTGGCTTCGGTCAACTTTGAAGCTAGTCGAAACGAAGAAAGACCAAAATGGACGAACTTGGTGAAGTTGGATGATTCTTGGACCAAATCTCTCTTCGTTGGTCTCAAACTTCTCCACATGGTTTATTGTGTCATATTACATCAATCTATGCTTGACATTTGGCTTCGGTCAACTTTGAAGCTAGTCGAAACGAAGAAAGACCAAAATGGACGAACTTGGTGAAGTTGGATGATTCTTGGACCAAATCTCTCTTCGTTGGTCTCAAACTTCTCCACATGGTTTATTGTGTCATATTACATCAATCTATGCTTGACATTTGGCTTCGGTCAACTTTGAAGCTAGTCGAAACGAAGAAAGACCAAAATGGACGAACTTGGTGAAGTTGGATGATTCTTGGACCAAATCTCTCTTCGTTGGTCTCAAACTTCTCCACATGGTTTATTGTGTCATATTACATCAATCTTTGCTTGACATTTGGCTTCGGTCAACTTTGAAGCTAGTCGAAACGAAGAAAGACCAAAATGGACGAACTTGGTGAAGTTGGATGATTCTTGGACCAAATCTCTCTTCGTTGGTCTCAAACTTCTCCACATGGTTTATTGTGTCATATTACATCAATCTATGCTTGACATTTGGCTTCGGTCAACTTTGAAGCTAGTCGAAACGAAGAAAGACCAAAATGGACGAACTTGGTGAAGTTGGATGATTCTTGGACCAAATCTCTCTTCGTTGGTCTCAAACTTCTCCACATGGTTTATTGTGTCATATTACATCAATCTATGCTTGACATTTGGCTTCGGTCAACTTTGAAGCTAGTCGAAACGAAGAAAGACCAAAATGGACGAACTTGGTGAAGTTGGATGATTCTTGGACCAAATCTCTCTTCGTTGGTCTCAAACTTCTCCACATGGTTTATTGTGTCATATTACATCAATCTATGCTTGACATTTGGCTTCGGTCAACTTTGAAGCTAGTCGAAACGAAGAAAGACCAAAATGGACGAACTTGGTGAAGTTGGATGATTCTTGGACCAAATCTCTCTTCGTTGGTCTCAAACTTCTCCACATGGTTTATTGTGTCATATTACATCAATCTATGCTTGACATTTGGCTTCGGTCAACTTTGAAGCTAGTCGAAACGAAGAAAGACCAAAATGGACGAACTTGGTGAAGTTGGATGATTCTTGGACCAAATCTCTCTTCGTTGGTCTCAAACTTCTCCACATGGTTTATTGTGTCATATTACATCAATCTATGCTTGACATTTGGCTTCGGTCAACTTTGAAGCTAGTCGAAACGAAGAAAGACCAAAATGGACGAACTTGGTGAAGTTGGATGATTCTTGGACCAAATCTCTCTTCGTTGGTCTCAAACTTCTCCACATGGTTTATTGTGTCATATTACATCAATCTATGCTTGACATTTGGCTTCGGTCAACTTTGAAGCTAGTCGAAACGAAGAAAGACCAAAATGGACGAACTTGGTGAAGTTGGATGATTCTTGGACCAAATCTCTCTTCGTTGGTCTCAAACTTCTCCACATGGTTTATTGTGTCATATTACATCAATCTATGCTTGACATTTGGCTTCGGTCAACTTTGAAGCTAGTCGAAACGAAGAAAGACCAAAATGGACGAACTTGGTGAAGTTGGATGATTCTTGGACCAAATCTCTCTTCGTTGGTCTCAAACTTCTCCACATGGTTTATTGTGTCATATTACATCAATCTATGCTTGACATTTGGCTTCGGTCAACTTTGAAGCTAGTCGAAACGAAGAAAGACCAAAATGGACGAACTTGGTGAAGTTGGATGATTCTTGGACCAAATCTCTCTTCGTTGGTCTCAAACTTCTCCACATGGTTTATTGTGTCATATTACATCAATCTATGCTTGACATTTGGCTTCGGTCAACTTTGAAGCTAGTCGAAACGAAGAAAGACCAAAATGGACGAACTTGGTGAAGTTGGATGATTCTTGGACCAAATCTCTCTTCGTTGGTCTCAAACTTCTCCACATGGTTTATTGTGTCATATTACATCAATCTATGCTTGACATTTGGCTTCGGTCAACTTTGAAGCTAGTCGAAACGAAGAAAGACCAAAATGGACGAACTTGGTGAAGTTGGATGATTCTTGGACCAAATCTCTCTTCGTTGGTCTCAAACTTCTCCACATGGTTTATTGTGTCATATTACATCAATCTTGCTTGACATTTGGCTTCGGTCAACTTTGAAGCTAGTCGAAACGAAGAAAGACCAAAATGGACGAACTTGGTGAAGTTGGATGATTCTTGGACCAAATCTCTCTTCGTTGGTCTCAAACTTCTCCACATGGTTTATTGTGTCATATTACATCAATCTATGCTTGACATTTGGCTTCGGTCAACTTTGAAGCTAGTCGAAACGAAGAAAGACCAAAATGGACGAACTTGGTGAAGTTGGATGATTCTTGGACCAAATCTCTCTTCGTTGGTCTCAAACTTCTCCACATGGTTTATTGTGTCATATTACATCAATCTATGCTTGACATTTGGCTTCGGTCAACTTTGAAGCTAGTCGAAACGAAGAAAGACCAAAATGGACGAACTTGGTGAAGTTGGATGATTCTTGGACCAAATCTCTCTTCGTTGGTCTCAAACTTCTCCACATGGTTTATTGTGTCATATTACATCAATCTATGCTTGACATTTGGCTTCGGTCAACTTTGAAGCTAGTCGAAACGAAGAAAGACCAAAATGGACGAACTTGGTGAAGTTGGATGATTCTTGGACCAAATCTCTCTTCGTTGGTCTCAAACTTCTCCACATGGTTTATTGTGTCATATTACATCAATCTATGCTTGACATTTGGCTTCGGTCAACTTTGAAGCTAGTCGAAACGAAGAAAGACCAAAATGGACGAACTTGGTGAAGTTGGATGATTCTTGGACCAAATCTCTCTTCGTTGGTCTCAAACTTCTCCACATGGTTTATTGTGTCATATTACATCAATCTATGCTTGACATTTGGCTTCGGTCAACTTTGAAGCTAGTCGAAACGAAGAAAGACCAAAATGGACGAACTTGGTGAAGTTGGATGATTCTTGGACCAAATCTCTCTTCGTTGGTCTCAAACTTCTCCACATGGTTTATTGTGTCATATTACATCAATCTATGCTTGACATTTGGCTTCGGTCAACTTTGAAGCTAGTCGAAACGAAGAAAGACCAAAATGGACGAACTTGGTGAAGTTGGATGATTCTTGGACCAAATCTCTCTTCGTTGGTCTCAAACTTCTCCACATGGTTTATTGTGTCATATTACATCAATCTATGCTTGACATTTGGCTTCGGTCAACTTTGAAGCTAGTCGAAACGAAGAAAGACCAAAATGGACGAACTTGGTGAAGTTGGATGATTCTTGGACCAAATCTCTCTTCGTTGGTCTCAAACTTCTCCACATGGTTTATTGTGTCATATTACATCAATCTTTGCTTGACATTTGGCTTCGGTCACTTTGAAGCTAGTCGAAACGAAGAAAGACCAAAATGGACGAACTTGGTGAAGTTGGATGATTCTTGGACCAAATCTCTCTTCGTTGGTCTCAAACTTCTCCACATGGTTTATTGTGTCATATTACATCAATCTATGCTTGACATTTGGCTTCGGTCAACTTTGAAGCTAGTCGAAACGAAGAAAGACCAAAATGGACGAACTTGGTGAAGTTGGATGATTCTTGGACCAAATCTCTCTTCGTTGGTCTCAAACTTCTCCACATGGTTTATTGTGTCATATTACATCAATCTATGCTTGACATTTGGCTTCGGTCAACTTTGAAGCTAGTCGAAACGAAGAAAGACCAAAATGGACGAACTTGGTGAAGTTGGATGATTCTTGGACCAAATCTCTCTTCGTTGGTCTCAAACTTCTCCACATGGTTTATTGTGTCATATTACATCAATCTATGCTTGACATTTGGCTTCGGTCAACTTTGAAGCTAGTCGAAACGAAGAAAGACCAAAATGGACGAACTTGGTGAAGTTGGATGATTCTTGGACCAAATCTCTCTTCGTTGGTCTCAAACTTCTCCACATGGTTTATTGTGTCATATTACATCAATCTATGCTTGACATTTGGCTTCGGTCAACTTTGAAGCTAGTCGAAACGAAGAAAGACCAAAATGGACGAACTTGGTGAAGTTGGATGATTCTTGGACCAAATCTCTCTTCGTTGGTCTCAAACTTCTCCACATGGTTTATTGTGTCATATTACATCAATCTATGCTTGACATTTGGCTTCGGTCAACTTTGAAGCTAGTCGAAACGAAGAAAGACCAAAATGGACGAACTTGGTGAAGTTGGATGATTCTTGGACCAAATCTCTCTTCGTTGGTCTCAAACTTCTCCACATGGTTTATTGTGTCATATTACATCAATCTATGCTTGACATTTGGCTTCGGTCAACTTTGAAGCTAGTCGAAACGAAGAAAGACCAAAATGGACGAACTTGGTGAAGTTGGATGATTCTTGGACCAAATCTCTCTTCGTTGGTCTCAAACTTCTCCACATGGTTTATTGTGTCATATTACATCAATCTATGCTTGACATTTGGCTTCGGTCAACTTTGAAGCTAGTCGAAACGAAGAAAGACCAAAATGGACGAACTTGGTGAAGTTGGATGATTCTTGGACCAAATCTCTCTTCGTTGGTCTCAAACTTCTCCACATGGTTTATTGTGTCATATTACATCAATCTATGCTTGACATTTGGCTTCGGTCAACTTTGAAGCTAGTCGAAACGAAGAAAGACCAAAATGGACGAACTTGGTGAAGTTGGATGATTCTTGGACCAAATCTCTCTTCGTTGGTCTCAAACTTCTCCACATGGTTTATTGTGTCATATTACATCAATCTATGCTTGACATTTGGCTTCGGTCAACTTTGAAGCTAGTCGAAACGAAGAAAGACCAAAATGGACGAACTTGGTGAAGTTGGATGATTCTTGGACCAAATCTCTCTTCGTTGGTCTCAAACTTCTCCACATGGTTTATTGTGTCATATTACATCAATCTATGCTTGACATTTGGCTTCGGTCAACTTTGAAGCTAGTCGAAACGAAGAAAGACCAAAATGGACGAACTTGGTGAAGTTGGATGATTCTTGGACCAAATCTCTCTTCGTTGGTCTCAAACTTCTCCACATGGTTTATTGTGTCATATTACATCAATCTATGCTTGACATTTGGCTTCGGTCAACTTTGAAGCTAGTCGAAACGAAGAAAGACCAAAATGGACGAACTTGGTGAAGTTGGATGATTCTTGGACCAAATCTCTCTTCGTTGGTCTCAAACTTCTCCACATGGTTTATTGTGTCATATTACATCAATCTTGCTTGACATTTGGCTTCGGTCAACTTTGAAGCTAGTCGAAACGAAGAAAGACCAAAATGGACGAACTTGGTGAAGTTGGATGATTCTTGGACCAAATCTCTCTTCGTTGGTCTCAAACTTCTCCACATGGTTTATTGTGTCATATTACATCAATCTATGCTTGACATTTGGCTTCGGTCAACTTTGAAGCTAGTCGAAACGAAGAAAGACCAAAATGGACGAACTTGGTGAAGTTGGATGATTCTTGGACCAAATCTCTCTTCGTTGGTCTCAAACTTCTCCACATGGTTTATTGTGTCATATTACATCAATCTATGCTTGACATTTGGCTTCGGTCAACTTTGAAGCTAGTCGAAACGAAGAAAGACCAAAATGGACGAACTTGGTGAAGTTGGATGATTCTTGGACCAAATCTCTCTTCGTTGGTCTCAAACTTCTCCACATGGTTTATTGTGTCATATTACATCAATCTATGCTTGACATTTGGCTTCGGTCAACTTTGAAGCTAGTCGAAACGAAGAAAGACCAAAATGGACGAACTTGGTGAAGTTGGATGATTCTTGGACCAAATCTCTCTTCGTTGGTCTCAAACTTCTCCACATGGTTTATTGTGTCATATTACATCAATGCTTTGCACATTTGGCTTCGGTCAACTTTGAAGCTAGTCGAAACGAAGAAAGACCAAAATGGACGAACTTGGTGAAGTTGGATGATTCTTGGACCAAATCTCTCTTCGTTGGTCTCAAACTTCTCCACATGGTTTATTGTGTCATATTACATCAATCTATGCTTGACATTTGGCTTCGGTCAACTTTGAAGCTAGTCGAAACGAAGAAAGACCAAAATGGACGAACTTGGTGAAGTTGGATGATTCTTGGACCAAATCTCTCTTCGTTGGTCTCAAACTTCTCCACATGGTTTATTGTGTCATATTACATCAATCTATGCTTGACATTTGGCTTCGGTCAACTTTGAAGCTAGTCGAAACGAAGAAAGACCAAAATGGACGAACTTGGTGAAGTTGGATGATTCTTGGACCAAATCTCTCTTCGTTGGTCTCAAACTTCTCCACATGGTTTATTGTGTCATATTACATCAATCTATGCTTGACATTTGGCTTCGGTCAACTTTGAAGCTAGTCGAAACGAAGAAAGACCAAAATGGACGAACTTGGTGAAGTTGGATGATTCTTGGACCAAATCTCTCTTCGTTGGTCTCAAACTTCTCCACATGGTTTATTGTGTCATATTACATCAATCTATGCTTGACATTTGGCTTCGGTCAACTTTGAAGCTAGTCGAAACGAAGAAAGACCAAAATGGACGAACTTGGTGAAGTTGGATGATTCTTGGACCAAATCTCTCTTCGTTGGTCTCAAACTTCTCCACATGGTTTATTGTGTCATATTACATCAATCTTTGCTTGACATTTGGCTTCGGTCAACTTTGAAGCTAGTCGAAACGAAGAAAGACCAAAATGGACGAACTTGGTGAAGTTGGATGATTCTTGGACCAAATCTCTCTTCGTTGGTCTCAAACTTCTCCACATGGTTTATTGTGTCATATTACATCAATCTATGCTTGACATTTGGCTTCGGTCAACTTTGAAGCTAGTCGAAACGAAGAAAGACCAAAATGGACGAACTTGGTGAAGTTGGATGATTCTTGGACCAAATCTCTCTTCGTTGGTCTCAAACTTCTCCACATGGTTTATTGTGTCATATTACATCAATCTATGCTTGACATTTGGCTTCGGTCAACTTTGAAGCTAGTCGAAACGAAGAAAGACCAAAATGGACGAACTTGGTGAAGTTGGATGATTCTTGGACCAAATCTCTCTTCGTTGGTCTCAAACTTCTCCACATGGTTTATTGTGTCATATTACATCAATCTATGCTTGACATTTGGCTTCGGTCAACTTTGAAGCTAGTCGAAACGAAGAAAGACCAAAATGGACGAACTTGGTGAAGTTGGATGATTCTTGGACCAAATCTCTCTTCGTTGGTCTCAAACTTCTCCACATGGTTTATTGTGTCATATTACATCAATCTATGCTTGACATTTGGCTTCGGTCAACTTTGAAGCTAGTCGAAACGAAGAAAGACCAAAATGGACGAACTTGGTGAAGTTGGATGATTCTTGGACCAAATCTCTCTTCGTTGGTCTCAAACTTCTCCACATGGTTTATTGTGTCATATTACATCAATCTATGCTTGACATTTGGCTTCGGTCCACTTTGAAGCTAGTCGAAACGAAGAAAGACCAAAATGGACGAACTTGGTGAAGTTGGATGATTCTTGGACCAAATCTCTCTTCGTTGGTCTCAAACTTCTCCACATGGTTTATTGTGTCATATTACATCAATCTATGCTTGACATTTGGCTTCGGTCAACTTTGAAGCTAGTCGAAACGAAGAAAGACCAAAATGGACGAACTTGGTGAAGTTGGATGATTCTTGGACCAAATCTCTCTTCGTTGGTCTCAAACTTCTCCACATGGTTTATTGTGTCATATTACATCAATCTTTGCTTGACATTTGGCTTCGGTCAACTTTGAAGCTAGTCGAAACGAAGAAAGACCAAAATGGACGAACTTGGTGAAGTTGGATGATTCTTGGACCAAATCTCTCTTCGTTGGTCTCAAACTTCTCCACATGGTTTATTGTGTCATATTACATCAATCTATGCTTGACATTTGGCTTCGGTTAACTTTGAAGCTAGTCGAAACGAAGAAAGACCAAAATGGACGAACTTGGTGAAGTTGGATGATTCTTGGACCAAATCTCTCTTCGTTGGTCTCAAACTTCTCCACATGGTTTATTGTGTCATATTACATCAATCTATGCTTGACATTTGGCTTCGGTCAACTTTGAAGCTAGTCGAAACGAAGAAAGACCAAAATGGACGAACTTGGTGAAGTTGGATGATTCTTGGACCAAATCTCTCTTCGTTGGTCTCAAACTTCTCCACATGGTTTATTGTGTCATATTACATCAATCTTTGCAAGACATTTGGCTTCGGTCAACTTTGAAGCTAGTCGAAACGAAGAAAGACCAAAATGGACGAACTTGGTGAAGTTGGATGATTCTTGGACCAAATCTCTCTTCGTTGGTCTCAAACTTCTCCACATGGTTTATTGTGTCATATTACATCAATCTATGCTTGACATTTGGCTTCGGTCAACTTTGAAGCTAGTCGAAACGAAGAAAGACCAAAATGGACGAACTTGGTGAAGTTGGATGATTCTTGGACCAAATCTCTCTTCGTTGGTCTCAAACTTCTCCACATGGTTTATTGTGTCATATTACATCAATCTATGCTTGACATTTGGCTTCGGTAACTTTGAAGCTAGTCGAAACGAAGAAAGACCAAAATGGACGAACTTGGTGAAGTTGGATGATTCTTGGACCAAATCTCTCTTCGTTGGTCTCAAACTTCTCCACATGGTTTATTGTGTCATATTACATCAATCTATGCTTGACATTTGGCTTCGGTTAACTTTGAAGCTAGTCGAAACGAAGAAAGACCAAAATGGACGAACTTGGTGAAGTTGGATGATTCTTGGACCAAATCTCTCTTCGTTGGTCTCAAACTTCTCCACATGGTTTATTGTGTCATATTACATCAATCTATGCTTGACATTTGGCTTCGGTCAACTTTGAAGCTAGTCGAAACGAAGAAAGACCAAAATGGACGAACTTGGTGAAGTTGGATGATTCTTGGACCAAATCTCTCTTCGTTGGTCTCAAACTTCTCCACATGGTTTATTGTGTCATATTACATCAATCTATGCTTGACATTTGGCTTCGGTCAACTTTGAAGCTAGTCGAAACGAAGAAAGACCAAAATGGACGAACTTGGTGAATTGGATGATTCTTGGACCAAATCTCTCTTCGTTGGTCTCAAACTTCTCCACATGGTTTATTGTGTCATATTACATCAATCTATGCTTGACATTGGCTTCGGTCACTTTGAAGCTAGTCGAAAACGAAGAAAGACCAAAATGGACGAACTTGGTTAAGTTGGATGATTCTTGGACCAAATCTCTCTTCGTTGGTCTCAAACTTCTCCACATGGTTTATTGTGTCATATTACATCAATCTATGCTTGACATTTGGCTTCGGTCAATTTGAAGCTAGTCGAAACGAAGAAAGACCAAAATGGACGAACTTGGTGAAGTTGGATGATTCTTGGACCAAATCTCTCTTCGTTGGTCTCAAACTTCTCCACATGGTTTATTGTGTCATATTACATCAATCTTTGCTTGACATTTGGCTTCGGTCCACTTTGAAGCTAGTCGAAACGAAGAAAGACCAAAATGGACGAACTTGGTGAAGTTGGATGATTCTTGGACCAAATCTCTCTTCGTTGGTCTCAAACTTCTCCACATGGTTTATTGTGTCATATTACATCAATCTATGCTTGACATTTGGCTTCGGTCAACTTTGAAGCTAGTCGAAACGAAGAAAGACCAAAATGGACGAACTTGGTTAAGTTGGATGATTCTTGGACCAAATCTCTCTTCGTTGGTCTCAAACTTCTCCACATGGTTTATTGTGTCATATTACATCAATCTATGCTTGACATTTGGCTTCGGTCAACTTTGAAGCTAGTCGAAAACGAAGAAAGACCAAAATGGACGAACTTGGTGAAGTTGGATGATTCTTGGACCAAATCTCTCTTCGTTGGTCTCAAACTTCTCCACATGGTTTATTGTGTCATATTACATCAATCTATGCTTGACATTTGCTTCGGTGTAATTTGAAGCTAGTCGAAACGAAGAAAGACCAAAATGGACGAACTTGGTGAAGTTGGATGATTCTTGGACCAAATCTCTCTTCGTTGGTCTCAAACTTCTCCACATGGTTTATTGTGTCATATTACATCAATCTATGCTTGACATTTGGCTTCGGTCAACTTTGAAGCTAGTCGAAACGAAGAAAGACCAAAATGGACGAACTTGGTGAAGTTGGATGATTCTTGGACCAAATCTCTCTTCGTTGGTCTCAAACTTCTCCACATGGTTTATTGTGTCATATTACATCAATCTATGCTTGACATTTGGCTTCGGTCAACTTTGAAGCTAGTCGAAACGAAGAAAGACCAAAATGGACGAACTTGGTGAAGTTGGATGATTCTTGGACCAAATCTCTCTTCGTTGGTCTCAAACTTCTCCACATGGTTTATTGTGTCATATTACATCAATCTATGCTTGACATTTGGCTTCGGTCAACTTTGAAGCTAGTCGAAACGAAGAAAGACCAAAATGGACGAACTTGGTTAAGTTGGATGATTCTTGGACCAAATCTCTCTTCGTTGGTCTCAAACTTCTCCACATGGTTTATTGTGTCATATTACATCAATCTTGCTTGACATTTGGCTTCGGTCAACTTTGAAGCTGTCGAAAACAAGAAAGACCAAAATGGACGAACTTGTTGAAGTTGGATGATTCTTGGACCAAATCTCTCTTCGTTGGTCTCAAACTTCTCCACATGGTTTATTGTGTCATATTACATCAATCTATGCTTGACATTTGGCTTCGGTCAACTTTGAAGCTAGTCGAAAAGAAGAAAGACCAAAATGGACGAACTTGGTGAAGTTGGATGATTCTTGGACCAAATCTCTCTTCGTTGGTCTCAAACTTCTCCACATGGTTTATTGTGTCATATTACATCAATCTTTGCTTGACATTTGGCTTCGGTCCACTTTGAAGCTAGTCGAAACGAAGAAAGACCAAAATGGACGAACTTGGTGAAGTTGGATGATTCTTGGACCAAATCTCTCTTCGTTGGTCTCAAACTTCTCCACATGGTTTATTGTGTCATATTACATCAATCTATGCTTGACATTTGGCTTCGGTTAAATTTGAAGCTAGTCGAAACGAAGAAAGACCAAAATGGACGAACTTGGTGAAGTTGGATGATTCTTGGACCAAATCTCTCTTCGTTGGTCTCAAACTTCTCCACATGGTTTATTGTGTCATATTACATCAATCTATGCTTGACATTTGGCTTCGGTCAACTTTGAAGCTGTCGAAAAAGAAAAGACCAAAATGGACGAACTTGGTGAAGTTGGATGATTCTTGGACCAAATCTCTCTTCGTTGGTCTCAAACTTCTCCACATGGTTTATTGTGTCATATTACATCAATCTATGCTTGACATTTGGCTTCGGTTAACTTTGAAGCTAGTCGAAACGAAGAAAAGACCAAAATGGACGAACTTGGTGAAGTTGGATGATTCTTGGACCAAATCTCTCTTCGTTGGTCTCAAACTTCTCCACATGGTTTATTGTGTCATATTACATCAATCTATGCTTGACATTTGGCTTCGGTCCACTTTGAAGCTAGTCGAAACGAAGAAAGACCAAAATGGACGAACTTGGTGAAGTTGGATGATTCTTGGACCAAATCTCTCTTCGTTGGTCTCAAACTTCTCCACATGGTTTATTGTGTCATATTACATCAATCTTTGCTTGACATTTGGCTTCGGTCAACTTTGAAGCTAGTCGAAACGAAGAAAGACCAAAATGGACGAACTTGGTGAAGTTGGATGATTCTTGGACCAAATCTCTCTTCGTTGGTCTCAAACTTCTCCACATGGTTTTATTGTGTCATATTACATCAATCTATGCTTGACATTTGGCTTCGGTTAACTTTGAAGCTAGTCGAAACGAAGAAAGACCAAAATGGACGAACTTGGTGAAGTTGGATGATTCTTGGACCAAATCTCTCTTCGTTGGTCTCAAACTTCTCCACATGGTTTATTGTGTCATATTACATCAATCTATGCTTGACATTTGGCTTCGTTAACTTTGAAGCTAGTAGTCGAAAACGAAGAAAGACCAAAATGGACGAACTTGGTGAAGTTGGATGATTCTTGGACCAAATCTCTCTTCGTTGGTCTCAAACTTCTCCACATGGTTTATTGTGTCATATTACATCAATCTTTGCTTGACATTTGGCTTCGGTCAACTTTGAAGCTAGTCGAAACGAAGAAAGACCAAAATGGACGAACTTGGTGAAGTTGGATGATTCTTGGACCAAATCTCTCTTCGTTGGTCTCAAACTTCTCCACATGGTTTATTGTGTCATATTACATCAATCTATGCTTGACATTTGGCTTCGTTAACTTTGAAGCTAGTCGAAACGAAGAAGAAAGACCAAAATGGACGAACTTGGTGAAGTTGGATGATTCTTGGACCAAATCTCTCTTCGTTGGTCTCAAACTTCTCCACATGGTTTATTGTGTCATATTACATCAATCTATGCTTGACATTTGGCTTCGGTCCACTTTGAAGCTAGTCGAAAACGAAGAAAGACCAAAATGGACGAACTTGGTGAAGTTGGATGATTCTTGGACCAAATCTCTCTTCGTTGGTCTCAAACTTCTCCACATGGTTTATTGTGTCATATTACATCAATCTATCTTGAGACATTTGGCTTCGGTTAACTTTGAAGCTAGTCGAAACGAAGAAAGACCAAAATGGACGAACTTGGTGAAGTTGGATGATTCTTGGACCAAATCTCTCTTCGTTGGTCTCAAACTTCTCCACATGGTTTATTGTGTCATATTACATCAATCTTGCTTGACATTTGGCTTCGGTCAACTTTGAAGCTAGTCGAAAACGAAGAAAGACCAAAATGGACGAACTTGGTGAAGTTGGATGATTCTTGGACCAAATCTCTCTTCGTTGGTCTCAAACTTCTCCACATGGTTTATTGTGTCATATTACATCAATCTATGCTTGACATTTGGCTTCGGTTAAATTTGAAGCTAGTCGAAACGAAGAAAGACCAAAATGGAGAACTTGGTGAAGTTGGATGATTCTTGGACCAAATCTCTCTTCGTTGGTCTCAAACTTCTCCACATGGTTTATTGTGTCATATTACATCTCTTTGCTTGACATTTGGCTTCGGTCAACTTTGAAGCTAGTCGAAAAGAAGAAAGACCAAAATGGACGAACTGGTGAAGTTGGATGATTCTTGGACCAAATCTCTCTTCGTTGGTCTCAAACTTCTCCACATGGTTTATTGTGTCATATTACATCAATCTATGCTTGACATTTGGCTTCGGTTAACTTTGAAGCTAGTCGAAACGAAGAAAGACCAAAATGGACGAACTTGGTGAAGTTGGATGATTCTTGGACCAAATCTCTCTTCGTTGGTCTCAAACTTCTCCACATGGTTTATTGTGTCATATTACATCAATCTATGCTTGACATTGGCTTCGGTCAACTTTGAAGCTAGTCGAAACGAAGAAAGACCAAAATGGACGAACTTGGTGAAGTTGGATGATTCTTGGACCAAATCTCTCTTCGTTGGTCTCAAACTTCTCCACATGGTTTATTGTGTCATATTACATCAATCTTTGCTTGACATTTGCTTCGGTCCACTTTGAAGCTAGTGAAACGAAGAAAGACCAAAATGGACGAACTTGGTGAAGTTGGATGATTCTTGGACCAAATCTCTCTTCGTTGGTCTCAAACTTCTCCACATGGTTATTGTGTCATATTACATCAATCTATGCTTGACATTGGCTCGGTTAAATTTGAAGCTAGTCGAAACGAAGAAAGACCAAAATGGACGAACTTGGTGAAGTTGGATGATTCTTGGACCAAATCTCTCTTCGTTGGTCTCAAACTTCTCCACATGGTTTATTGTGTCATATTACATCAATCTATGCTTGACATTTGGCTTCGGTTAACTTTGAAGCTAGTCGAAACGAAGAAAGACCAAAATGGACGAACTTGGGAAGTTGGATGATTCTTGGACCAAATCTCTCTTCGTTGGTCTCAAACTTCTCCACATGGTTTATTGTGTCATATTACATCAATCTATGCTTGACATTTGGCTTCGGTCAACTTTGAAGCTAGTCGAAAACGAAGAAAGACCAAAATGGACGAACTTGGTGAAGTTGGATGATTCTTGGACCAAATCTCTCTTCGTTGGTCTCAAACTTCTCCACATGGTTTATTGTGTCATATTACATCAATCTATGCTTGACATTTGGCTTCGGTCCACTTTGAAGCTAGTCGAAACGAAGAAAGACCAAAATGGACGAACTTGGTGAAGTTGATGATTCTTGACCAAATCTCTCTTCGTTGGTCTCAAACTTCTCCACATGGTTTATTGTGTCATATTACATCAATCTATGCTTGACATTTGGCTTCGGTTAAATTTGAAGCTAGTCGAAATGAAGAAAGACCAAAATGGACGAACTTGGGAAGTTGGATGATTCTTGGACCAAATCTCTCTTCGTTGGTCTCAAACTTCTCCACATGGTTTATTGTGTCATATTACATCAATCTATGCTTGACATTTGGCTTCGGTTAACTTTGAAGCTAGTCGAAACGAAGAAAGACCAAAATGGACGAACTTGGTGAAGTTGGATGATTCTTGGACCAAAATCTCTCTTCGTTGGTCTCAAACTTCTCCACATGGTTTATTGTGTCATATTACATCACTCTTTGCAAGACATTTGGCTTCGGTCAACTTTGAAGCAAGTAAAACGAAGAAAGACCAAGATGGACGAACTTGGTGAAGTTGGATGTTCTTGGACCAAATCTCTCTTCGTTGGTCTCAAACTTCTCCACATGGTTTATTGTGTCATATTACATCAATCTATGCTTGACATTTGGCTTCGGTCAACTTTGAAGCTAGTCGAAACGAAGAAAGACCAAAATGGACGAACTTGGTGAAGTTGGATGATTCTTGGACCAAATCTCTCTTCGTTGGTCTCAAACTTCTCCACATGGTTTATTGTGTCATATTACATCAATCTATGCTTGACATTTGGCTTCGGTATAACTTTGAAGCTAGTCGAAACGAAGAAAGACCAAAATGGACGAACTTGGTGAAGTTGGATGATTCTTGGACCAAATCTCTCTTCGTTGGTCTCAAACTTCTCCACATGGTTTATTGTGTCATATTACATCAATCTATGCTTGACATTTGGCTTCGGTTAACTTTGAAGCTAGTCGAAACGAAGAAAGACCAAAATGGACGAACTTGGTGAAGTTGGATGATTCTTGGACCAAATCTCTCTTCGTTGGTCTCAAACTTCTCCACATGGTTTATTGTGTCATATTACATCAATCTATGCTTGACATTTGCTTCGGTAACTTTGAAGCTAAGTCGAAACGAAGAAAGACCAAAATGGACGAACTTGGTGAAGTTGGATGATTCTTGGACCAAATCTCTCTTCGTTGTCTGGTCTCAAACTTCTCCACATGGTTTATTGTGTCATATTACATCAATCTATGCATTGACATTTGGCTTCGGTCAACTTTGAAGCTAGTCGAAACGAAGAAAGACCAAAATGGACGAACTTGGTGAAGTTGGATGATTCTTGGACCAAATCTCTCTTCGTTGGTCTCAAACTTCTCCACATGGTTTATTGTGTCATATTACATCAATCTATGCTTGACATTTGGCTTCGGTTAACTTTGAAGCTAGTCGAAAACGAAGAAAGACCAAAATGGACGAACTTGGTGAAGTGGATGATTCTTGGACCAAATCTCTCTTCGTTGGTCTCAAACTTCTCCACATGGTTTATTGTGTCATATACATCAATCTATGCTTGACATTTGGCTTCGGTAACTTTGAAGCTAGTCGAAACGAAGAAAGACCAAAATGGACGAACTTGGTGAAGTTGGATGATTCTTGGACCAAATCTCTCTTCGTTGGTCTCAAACTTCTCCACATGGTTTATTGTGTCATATTACATCAATCTATGCTTGACATTTGGCTTCGTTAACTTTGAAGCTAGTCGAAACGAAGAAAGACCAAAAGGACGAACTTGGTGAAGTTGGATGATTCTTGGACCAAATCTCTCTTTCGTTGGTCTCAAACTTCTCCACATGGTTTATTGTGTCATATTACATCAATCTATGCTTGACATTTGGCTTCGGTCCACTTTGAAGCAAGTGAAAACGAAGAAAGACCAAAATGGACGAACTTGGTGAATTGGATGATTCTTGGACCAAATCTCTCTTCGTTGGTCTCAAACTTCTCCACATGGTTTATTGTGTCATATTACATCAATCTATGCTTGACATTTGGCTCTGTTAAATTTGAAGCTAGTCGAAACGAAGAAAGACCAAAATGGACGAACTTGGTGAAGTTGGATGATTCTTGGACCAAATCTCTCTTCGTTGGTCTCAAACTTCTCCACATGGTTTATTGTGTCATATTACATCAATTATGCTTGACATTTGGCTTCGGTCAACTTTGAAGCTAGTCGAAACGAAGAAAGACCAAAATGGACGAACTTGGTTAAGTTGATGATTCTTGGACCAAATCTCTCTTCGTTGGTCTCAAACTTCTCCACATGGTTTATTGTGTCATATTACATCAATCTTTGCAAGACATTTGGCTTCGGTCCACTTTGAAGCAAGTCGAAACGAAGAAAGACCAAAATGGACGAACTTGGTGAAGTTGGATGATTCTTGGACCAAATCTCTCTTCGTTGGTCTCAAACTTCTCCACATGGTTTATTGTGTCATATTACATCAATCTATGCTTGACATTTGGCTTCGGTTAACTTTGAAGCTAGTCGAAACGAAGAAAGACCAAAATGGACGAACTTGGTGAAGTTGGATGATTCCTGGACCAAATCTCTCTTCGTTGGTCTCAAACTTCTCCACATGGTTTATTGTGTCATATTACATCAATCTATGCTTGACATTTGCTTCGGTCAACTTTGAAGCTAGTCGAAACGAAGAAAGACCAAAATGGACGAACTTGGTGAAGTTGGATGATTCTTGGACAAAATCTCTCTTCGTTGGTCTCAAACTTCTCCACATGGTTTATTGTGTCATATTACATCAATCTATGCTTGACATTTGGCTTCGGTCAACTTTGAAGCTAGTCGAAACGAAGAAAGACCAAAATGGACGAACTTGGTGAAGTTGGATGATTCTTGGACCAAATCTCTCTTCGTTGGTCTCAAACTTCTCCACATGGTTTATTGTGTAATATTACATCAATCTATGCTTGACAATTGGCTTCGGTTAACTTTGAAGCTAGTCGAAACGAAGAAAGACCAAAATGGACGAACTTGGTGAAGTTGGATGATTCTTGGACCAAAATCTCTCTTCGTTGGTCTCAAACTTCTCCACATGGTTTATTGTGTCATATTACATCAATCTATGCTTGACATTTGGCTTCGTTCAACTTGAAGCTAGTCGAAACGAAGAAAGACCAAAATGGACGAACTTGGTAAGTTGGATGATTCTTGGACCAAATCTCTCTTCGTTGTCTCAAAACTTCTCCACATGGTTTATTGTGTCATATTACATCAATCTATGCTTGACATTTGGCTTCGTTAACTTTGAAGCTAGTCGAAAAGAAGAAAGACCAAAATGGACGAACTTGTGAAGTTGGATGATTCTTGGACCAAATCTCTCTTCGTTGGTCTCAAACTTCTCCACATGGTTTATTGTGTCATATTACATCAATCTTTGCAAGACATTTGCTTCGTTCCA
>JAKRYI020000250.1:0-43949 GCA_022379115.2 Bauhinia variegata | reverse complement strand
GACACGAAGAAAGACCAAAATGGACGAACTTGGTGAAGTTGGATGATTCTTAGACCAAATCTCTCTTCGTTGGTCTCAAACTTCTCCACAATGGTTTATTGTGTCATATTACATCAATCTATGCTTGACATTGGCTCGGTTAACTTTGAAGCTAGTCGAAACGAAGAAAGACCCAAATGGACGAACTTTGGTGAAGTTGGATGATTCTTGGACCAAATCTCTCTTCGTTGGTCTCAAACTTCTCCACATGGTTTATTGTGTCATATTACATCAATCTTTGCAAGACATTTGGCTTCGTTAACTTTGAAGCAAGTCGAAAACGAAGAAGACCAAGATGGACGAACTTGGTGAGTTGGATGATTCTTGACCAAATCTCTCTTCGTTGGTCTCAAACTTCTCCACATGGTTTTATTGTGTCATATTACATCAATCTATTGCAATTCATTTGGCTTCGGTCTACTTTGAAGCTAGTCGAAACGAAGAAAGACCAAAATGGACGAACTTGGTGAAGTTGGATGATTCTTGGACCAAATCTCTCTTCGTTGGTCTCAAACTTCTCCACATGGTTTATTGTGTCATATTACATCAATCTTTGCAAGACATTTGGCTTCGGTTAACTTTGAAGCATGAAAACGAAGAAAGACCAAAATGGACGAACTTGGTGAAGTTGGATGATTCTTGGACCAAATCTCTCTTCGTTTGTCTCAAACTTCTCCACATGGTTTATTGTGTCATATTACATCAATCTTTGCTTCATTTGCTTCGGTCCACTTTGAAGCTAGTCGAAACGAAGAAAGACCAAAATGGACGAACTTGGTGAAGTTGGATGATTCTTGGACCAAATCTCTCTTCGTTGGTCTCAAACTTCTCCACATGGTTTATTGTGTCATATTACATCAATCTATGCTTGACATTTGGCTTCGGTCAACTTTGAAGCTAGTCGAAATGAAGAAAGACCAAAATGGACGAACTTGGTGAAGTTGGATGATTCTTGCCCCAAATCTCTCTTTGTTGGTCTCAAAACTTCTCCACATGGTTTAATTGCGTAATATTACATCAATCTATGCTTGACATTTGGCTTCGGTTAACTTTGAAGCAAGTCGAAAACGAAAAAGACCAAATGGACAACTTGGTGAAGTTGGATGATTCTTGGACCAAATCTCTCTTCGTTGGTCTCAAACTTCTCCACATGGTTTATTGTGTCATATTACATCAATCTTTGCTTGACATTTGGCTTCGTCAACTTTGAAGCTAGTCAAAACGAAGAAAGACCAAAATGGACGAACTTGGTGAAGTGGATGATTCTTGGACCAAATCTCTCTTCGTTGGTCTCAAACTTCTCCACATGGTTTATTGTGTCATATTACATCAATCTATGCTTGACATTGGCTTCGGTTAACTTTGAAGATAGTCGAAACGAAGAAGACCAAAATGGACGAACTTGGTGAAGTTGATGATTCTTGGACCAAATCTCTCTTCGTTGGTCTCAAACTTCTCCACATTGTTTATTGTGTCATATTACATCAATCATTGCTTCATTTGGCTTCGGTCCACTTTGAAGCTAGTCGAAATGAAGAAAGACCAAAATGGACGAACTTGGTGGGTTGGATGATTCTTGGACCAAATCCTCTCTTCGTTGGTCTCAAACTTCTCCACATGGTTTATTGTGTCATATTACATCAATCTATGCTTGACATTTGGCTTCGGTAACTTTGAAGCTAGTCGAAACGAAGAAAGACCAAAATGGACGAACTTGGTGAAAGTTGGATGATTCTTGGACCAAATCTCTCTTCGTTGGTCTCAAACTTCTCCACATGGTTTATTGTGTCATATTACATCAATCTTGCAATTCATTTGGCTTCGGTCCACTTTGAAGCAAGTCGAAACGAAGAAAGACCAAAATGGACGAACTTGGTGAAGTTGGATGATTCTTGGACCAAATCTCTCTTCGTTGGTCTCAAACTTCTCCACATGGTTTATTGTGTCATATTACATCAATCTATGCTTCATTTGGCTTCGGTCAACTTTGAAGCTAGTCGAAACGAAGAAAGACCAAAATGGACGAACTTGGTGAAGTTGGATGATTCTTGACCAAATCTCTCTTCGTTGGTCTCAAACTTCTCCACATGGTTTATTGTGTCATATTACATCACTCATTGCAAGACATTTGGCTTCGGTCCACTTTGAAGCTAGTCGAAACGAAGAAAGACCAAAATGGACGAACTTGGTTAAGTTGGATGATTCTTGGACCAAATCTCTCTTCGTTGGTCTCAAACTTCTCCACATGGTTTTGTTGTGTCATATTACATCAATCTATGCTTGACATTGGCTTCGGTTAACTTTGAAGCTAGTCGAAATGAAGAAAGACAAAATGGACGAACTTGGTGAAGTTGGATGATTCTTGGACCAAATCTCTCTTTTTGGTCTCAAACTTCTCCACATGGTTTATTGTGTCATATTACATCAATCTATGCTTGACATTTGGCTTCGTTAACTTTGAAGCTAGTCGAAACAAAGAAAGACCAAAATGGACGAACTTGGTGAAGTTGGATGATTCTTGACCAAATCTCTCTTCGTTGGTCTCAAACTTCTCCACATGGTTTATTGTGTCATATTACATCAATCTATGCTTGACATTTGGCTTCGGTCCACTTTGAAGCAAGTCGAAAACGAAGAAAGACCAAAATGGACGAACTTGGTTAAGTTGGATGATTCTTGGACCAAATCTCTCTTCGTTGGTCTCAAACTTCTCCACATGGTTTATTGTGTCATATTACATCAATCTATGCTTCATTTGGCTTCGGTCAACTTTGAAGCTAGTCGAAACGAAGAAAGACCAAAATGGACGAACTTGGTAATTGGATGATTCTTGGACCAAATCTCTCTTCGTTGGTCTCAAACTTCTCCACATGGTTTATTGTGTCATATTACATCAATCTATGCTTGACATTTGGCTTCGGTCAACTTTGAAGCTAGTCGAAAATGAAGAAAGACCAAAATGGACGAACTTGTGAAGTTGGATGATTCTTGGACCAAATCTCTCTTCGTTTGTCTCAAACTTCTCCACATGGTTTATTGTGTCATATTACATCAATCTATGCTTGACATTTGGCTTCGGAACTTTGAAGCAGTCGAAACGAAGAAAGACCAAAATGGACGAACTTGGTGAAGTTGGATGATTTTGGACCAAATCTCTCTTCGTTGGTCTCAAACTTCTCCACATGGTTTATTGTGTCATATTACATCAATCTTTGCTTGACATTTGGCTTCGGTCCACTTTGAAGCTAGTCGAAACGAAGAAAGACCAAATGGACGAACTTGGTAAGTTGATGATTCTTGGACCAAATCTCTCTTCGTTGGTCTCAAACTTCTCCACATGGTTTATTGTCCATATTACATCAATCTATGCTTCATTTGGCTTCGGTCCACTTTGAAGCTAGTCGAAACGAAGAAAGACCAAAATGGACGAACTTGTGAAGTTGGATGATTCTTGGACAAATCTCTCTTCGTTTGTCTCAAACTTCTCCACATGGTTTATTGTGTCATATTACATCAATCTATGCTTGACATTGGCTTCGGTAACTTTGAAGCTAGTCGAAACGAAGAAAGACCAAAATGGACAAACTTGGTGAAGTTGGATGATTCTTGGACAAATCTCTCTTCGTTGGTCTCAAACTTCTCCACATGGTTTATTGTGTCATATTACATCAATCTTTGCTTGACATTTGGCTTCGTTAACTTTGAAGCTAGTCGAAAACGAAGAAAGACCAAAATGGACGAACTTGGTGAATTGGATGATTCTTGGACCAAATCTCTCTTCGTTGGTCTCAAACTTCTCCACATGGTTTATTGTGTCATATTACATCAATCTATGCTTGACATTGGCTTCGGTCCACTTTGAAGCTAGTCGAAACGAAGAAAGACCAAAATGGACGAACTTGGTGAAGTTGGATGATTCTTGGACCAAATCTCTCTTCGTTGGTCTCAAACTTCTCCACATGGTTTATTGTGTCATATTACATCAATCTATGCTTCACATTGGCTTCGGTCAACTTTGAAGCTAGTCGAAACGAAGAAAGACCAAAATGGACGAACTTGTGAAGTTGGATGATTCTTGGACCAAATCTCTCTTCGTTGGTCTCAAACTTCTCCACATGGTTTATTGTGTCATATTACATCAATCTATGCTTGACATTGGCTTCGGTAACTTTGAAGCTAGTCGAAACGAAGAAAGACCAAAATGGACGAACTTGGTGAAGTTGGATGATTCTTGACCAAATCTCTCTTCGTTGGTCTCAAACTTCTCCACATGGTTTATTGTGTCATATTACATCAATCTATGCTTCATTTGGCTTCGGTCAACTTTGAAGCTAGTCGAAACGAAAAAGACCAAAATGGACGAACTTGGTGAAGTTGGATGATTCTTGGACCAAATCTCTCTTCGTTGGTCTCAAACTTCTCCACATGGTTTATTGTGTCATATTACATCAATCTTTGCTTGACATTTGGCTTCGGTCCACTTGAAGCTAGTCGAAAACGAAGAAAGACCAAAATGGACGAACTGGTGAAGTTGGATGATTCTTGGACCAAATCTCTCTTCGTTGGTCTCAAACTTCTCCACATGGTTTATTGTGTAATATTACATCAATCTATGCTTGACATTTGGCTTTGGTAACTTTGAAGCTAGTCGAAATAAAGAAAGACCAAAATGGACGAACTTGGTGAAGTGGGATGATTCTTGGACCAAATCTCTCTTCGTTGGTCTCAAACTTCTCCACATGGTTTATTGTGTCATATTACATCAATCTTTGCTTCACATTTGGCTTCGGTCAACTTTGAATAAGTCGAAACGAAGAAAGACCAAAATGGACGAACTTGGTGAAGTTGGATGATTCTTGGACCAAAACTCTTTGTTGGTCTCAAACTTCTCCACATGGTTTATTGTGTCATATTACATCAATCTATGCTTGACATTTGCTTCGGTCAACTTTGAAGCTAGTCGAAAACGAAGAAAGACCAAATGGACGAACTTGGTTAAGTTGGATGATTCTTGGACCAAATCTCTCTTCGTTGGTCTCAAACTTCTCCACATGGTTTATTGTGTCATATTACATCAATCTATGCTTCATTTGGCTTCGTCCACTTTGAAGCTAGTCGAAACGAAGAAAGACCAAAATGGACGAACTTGGTGAATTGAGGAATGCTTGGAACTTGCCCTAAATCTCTATCTTGGACTGGTTGGTGATTTGGTTGACTCGAAGACTTCTGGACGGGTTTTATGATTCTTGGACCAAATCTACATCAAAGCTTCATGGTGCGTGACATTTACATCGTCTTAATGGCGGGAACTTTGAAGCTAGTCGAAACGAAGAAAGACCAAAATGGACGAACTTGGTGAAGTTGGATGATTCTTGGACCAAATCTCTCTTTGTTGGTCTCAAACTTCTCCACATGGTTTATTGTGTAATATTACATCAATCTATGCTTGACATTTGGCTTCGGTTAACTTTGAAGCTAGTCGAAACGAAGAAAGACCAAAATGGACGAACTTGGTGAAGTTGGATGATTCTTGGACCAAATCTCTCTCGTTGGTCTTCAAACTTCTCACATGGTTATTGTGTCATATTACATCAATCTTTGCTTGACATTGGCTTCGGTCAACTTTGAAGCTAGTCGAAACGAAGAAAGACCAAAATGGACGAACTTGGTGAAGTTGGATGATTCTTGGACCAAATCTCTCTTCGTTGGTCTCAAACTTCTCCACATGGTTTATTGTGTCATATTACATCAATCTATGCTTGACATTTGGCTTCGGTCAACTTTGAAGCTAGTCGAAACGAAGAAAGACCAAAATGGACGAACTTGGAAGTTGGATGATTCTTGGACCAAATCTCTCTTCGTTGGTCTCAAACTTCTCCACATGGTTTATTGTGTCATATTACATCAATCTATGCTTGACATTTGGCTTCGGTCAACTTTGAAGCTAGTCGAAACGAAGAAAGACCAAAATGGACGAACTTGGTGAAGTTGGATGATTCTTGGACCAAATCTCTCTTCGTTGGTCTCAAACTTCTCCACATGGTTTATTGTGTCATATTACATCAATCTTTGCTTGACATTTGGCTTCGGTCAACTTTGAAGCTAGTCGAAACGAAGAAAGACCAAAATGGACGAACTTGGTGAAGTTGGATGATTCTTGGACCAAATCTCTCTTCGTTGGTCTCAAACTTCTCCACATGGTTTATTGTGTCATATTACATCAATCTATGCTTGACATTTGGCTTCGGTTAACTTTGAAGCTAGTCGAAACGAAGAAAGACCAAAATGGACGAACTTGGTTAAGTTGGATGATTCTTGGACCAAATCTCTCTTCGTTGGTCTCAAACTTCTCCACATGGTTTATTGTGTCATATTACATCAATCTATGCTTGACATTTGGCTTCGGTCAACTTTGAAGCTAGTCGAAACGAAGAAAGACCAAAATGGACGAACTTGGTGAAGTTGGATGATTCTTGGACCAAATCTCTCTTCGTTGGTCTCAAACTTCTCCACATGGTTTATTGTGTCATATTACATCAATCTATGCTTGACATTTGGCTTCGGTCAACTTTGAAGCTAGTCGAAACGAAGAAAGACCAAAATGGACGAACTTGGTGAAGTTGGATGATTCTTGGACCAAATCTCTCTTCGTTGGTCTCAAACTTCTCCACATGGTTTATTGTGTCATATTACATCAATCTTGCTTGACATTTGGCTTCGGTCAACTTTGAAGCTAGTCGAAACGAAGAAAGACCAAAATGGACGAACTTGGTGAAGTTGGATGATTCTTGGACCAAATCTCTCTTCGTTGGTCTCAAACTTCTCCACATGGTTTATTGTGTCATATTACATCAATCTATGCTTGACATTTGGCTTCGGTCAACTTTGAAGCTAGTCGAAACGAAGAAAGACCAAAATGGACGAACTTGGTGAAGTTGGATGATTCTTGGACCAAATCTCTCTTCGTTGGTCTCAAACTTCTCCACATGGTTTATTGTGTCATATTACATCAATCTATGCTTGACATTTGGCTTCGGTCAACTTTGAAGCTAGTCGAAACGAAGAAAGACCAAAATGGACGAACTTGGTGAAGTTGGATGATTCTTGGACCAAATCTCTCTTCGTTGGTCTCAAACTTCTCCACATGGTTTATTGTGTCATATTACATCAATCTATGCTTGACATTTGGCTTCGGTCAACTTTGAAGCTAGTCGAAACGAAGAAAGACCAAAATGGACGAACTTGGTGAAGTTGGATGATTCTTGGACCAAATCTCTCTTCGTTGGTCTCAAACTTCTCCACATGGTTTATTGTGTCATATTACATCAATCTTGCTTGACATTTGGCTTCGGTCAACTTTGAAGCTAGTCGAAACGAAGAAAGACCAAAATGGACGAACTTGGTGAAGTTGGATGATTCTTGGACCAAATCTCTCTTCGTTGGTCTCAAACTTCTCCACATGGTTTATTGTGTCATATTACATCAATCTATGCTTGACATTTGGCTTCGGTCAACTTTGAAGCTAGTCGAAACGAAGAAAGACCAAAATGGACGAACTTGGTGAAGTTGGATGATTCTTGGACCAAATCTCTCTTCGTTGGTCTCAAACTTCTCCACATGGTTTATTGTGTCATATTACATCAATCTATGCTTGACATTTGGCTTCGGTCAACTTTGAAGCTAGTCGAAACGAAGAAAGACCAAAATGGACGAACTTGGTGAAGTTGGATGATTCTTGGACCAAATCTCTCTTCGTTGGTCTCAAACTTCTCCACATGGTTTATTGTGTCATATTACATCAATCTATGCTTGACATTTGGCTTCGGTCAACTTTGAAGCTAGTCGAAACGAAGAAAGACCAAAATGGACGAACTTGGTGAAGTTGGATGATTCTTGGACCAAATCTCTCTTCGTTGGTCTCAAACTTCTCCACATGGTTTATTGTGTCATATTACATCAATCTATGCTTGACATTTGGCTTCGGTCAACTTTGAAGCTAGTCGAAACGAAGAAAGACCAAAATGGACGAACTTGGTGAAGTTGGATGATTCTTGGACCAAATCTCTCTTCGTTGGTCTCAAACTTCTCCACATGGTTTATTGTGTCATATTACATCAATCTATGCTTGACATTTGGCTTCGGTCAACTTTGAAGCTAGTCGAAACGAAGAAAGACCAAAATGGACGAACTTGGTGAAGTTGGATGATTCTTGGACCAAATCTCTCTTCGTTGGTCTCAAACTTCTCCACATGGTTTATTGTGTCATATTACATCAATCTATGCTTGACATTTGGCTTCGGTCAACTTTGAAGCTAGTCGAAACGAAGAAAGACCAAAATGGACGAACTTGGTGAAGTTGGATGATTCTTGGACCAAATCTCTCTTCGTTGGTCTCAAACTTCTCCACATGGTTTATTGTGTCATATTACATCAATCTATGCTTGACATTTGGCTTCGGTCAACTTTGAAGCTAGTCGAAACGAAGAAAGACCAAAATGGACGAACTTGGTGAAGTTGGATGATTCTTGGACCAAATCTCTCTTCGTTGGTCTCAAACTTCTCCACATGGTTTATTGTGTCATATTACATCAATCTATGCTTGACATTTGGCTTCGGTCAACTTTGAAGCTAGTCGAAACGAAGAAAGACCAAAATGGACGAACTTGGTGAAGTTGGATGATTCTTGGACCAAATCTCTCTTCGTTGGTCTCAAACTTCTCCACATGGTTTATTGTGTCATATTACATCAATCTATGCTTGACATTTGGCTTCGGTCAACTTTGAAGCTAGTCGAAACGAAGAAAGACCAAAATGGACGAACTTGGTGAAGTTGGATGATTCTTGGACCAAATCTCTCTTCGTTGGTCTCAAACTTCTCCACATGGTTTATTGTGTCATATTACATCAATCTATGCTTGACATTTGGCTTCGGTCAACTTTGAAGCTAGTCGAAACGAAGAAAGACCAAAATGGACGAACTTGGTGAAGTTGGATGATTCTTGGACCAAATCTCTCTTCGTTGGTCTCAAACTTCTCCACATGGTTTATTGTGTCATATTACATCAATCTATGCTTGACATTTGGCTTCGGTCAACTTTGAAGCTAGTCGAAACGAAGAAAGACCAAAATGGACGAACTTGGTGAAGTTGGATGATTCTTGGACCAAATCTCTCTTCGTTGGTCTCAAACTTCTCCACATGGTTTATTGTGTCATATTACATCAATCTATGCTTGACATTTGGCTTCGGTCAACTTTGAAGCTAGTCGAAACGAAGAAAGACCAAAATGGACGAACTTGGTGAAGTTGGATGATTCTTGGACCAAATCTCTCTTCGTTGGTCTCAAACTTCTCCACATGGTTTATTGTGTCATATTACATCAATCTATGCTTGACATTTGGCTTCGGTCAACTTTGAAGCTAGTCGAAACGAAGAAAGACCAAAATGGACGAACTTGGTGAAGTTGGATGATTCTTGGACCAAATCTCTCTTCGTTGGTCTCAAACTTCTCCACATGGTTTATTGTGTCATATTACATCAATCTATGCTTGACATTTGGCTTCGGTCAACTTTGAAGCTAGTCGAAACGAAGAAAGACCAAAATGGACGAACTTGGTGAAGTTGGATGATTCTTGGACCAAATCTCTCTTCGTTGGTCTCAAACTTCTCCACATGGTTTATTGTGTCATATTACATCAATCTATGCTTGACATTTGGCTTCGGTCAACTTTGAAGCTAGTCGAAACGAAGAAAGACCAAAATGGACGAACTTGGTGAAGTTGGATGATTCTTGGACCAAATCTCTCTTCGTTGGTCTCAAACTTCTCCACATGGTTTATTGTGTCATATTACATCAATCTATGCTTGACATTTGGCTTCGGTCAACTTTGAAGCTAGTCGAAACGAAGAAAGACCAAAATGGACGAACTTGGTGAAGTTGGATGATTCTTGGACCAAATCTCTCTTCGTTGGTCTCAAACTTCTCCACATGGTTTATTGTGTCATATTACATCAATCTATGCTTGACATTTGGCTTCGGTCAACTTTGAAGCTAGTCGAAACGAAGAAAGACCAAAATGGACGAACTTGGTGAAGTTGGATGATTCTTGGACCAAATCTCTCTTCGTTGGTCTCAAACTTCTCCACATGGTTTATTGTGTCATATTACATCAATCTATGCTTGACATTTGGCTTCGGTCAACTTTGAAGCTAGTCGAAACGAAGAAAGACCAAAATGGACGAACTTGGTGAAGTTGGATGATTCTTGGACCAAATCTCTCTTCGTTGGTCTCAAACTTCTCCACATGGTTTATTGTGTCATATTACATCAATCTATGCTTGACATTTGGCTTCGGTCAACTTTGAAGCTAGTCGAAACGAAGAAAGACCAAAATGGACGAACTTGGTGAAGTTGGATGATTCTTGGACCAAATCTCTCTTCGTTGGTCTCAAACTTCTCCACATGGTTTATTGTGTCATATTACATCAATCTATGCTTGACATTTGGCTTCGGTCAACTTTGAAGCTAGTCGAAACGAAGAAAGACCAAAATGGACGAACTTGGTGAAGTTGGATGATTCTTGGACCAAATCTCTCTTCGTTGGTCTCAAACTTCTCCACATGGTTTATTGTGTCATATTACATCAATCTTTGCTTGACATTTGGCTTCGGTCAACTTTGAAGCTAGTCGAAACGAAGAAAGACCAAAATGGACGAACTTGGTGAAGTTGGATGATTCTTGGACCAAATCTCTCTTCGTTGGTCTCAAACTTCTCCACATGGTTTATTGTGTCATATTACATCAATCTATGCTTGACATTTGGCTTCGGTCAACTTTGAAGCTAGTCGAAACGAAGAAAGACCAAAATGGACGAACTTGGTGAAGTTGGATGATTCTTGGACCAAATCTCTCTTCGTTGGTCTCAAACTTCTCCACATGGTTTATTGTGTCATATTACATCAATCTATGCTTGACATTTGGCTTCGGTCAACTTTGAAGCTAGTCGAAACGAAGAAAGACCAAAATGGACGAACTTGGTGAAGTTGGATGATTCTTGGACCAAATCTCTCTTCGTTGGTCTCAAACTTCTCCACATGGTTTATTGTGTCATATTACATCAATCTTTGCTTGACATTTGGCTTCGGTCAACTTTGAAGCTAGTCGAAACGAAGAAAGACCAAAATGGACGAACTTGGTGAAGTTGGATGATTCTTGGACCAAATCTCTCTTCGTTGGTCTCAAACTTCTCCACATGGTTTATTGTGTCATATTACATCAATCTATGCTTGACATTTGGCTTCGGTCAACTTTGAAGCTAGTCGAAACGAAGAAAGACCAAAATGGACGAACTTGGTGAAGTTGGATGATTCTTGGACCAAATCTCTCTTCGTTGGTCTCAAACTTCTCCACATGGTTTATTGTGTCATATTACATCAATCTATGCTTGACATTTGGCTTCGGTCAACTTTGAAGCTAGTCGAAACGAAGAAAGACCAAAATGGACGAACTTGGTGAAGTTGGATGATTCTTGGACCAAATCTCTCTTCGTTGGTCTCAAACTTCTCCACATGGTTTATTGTGTCATATTACATCAATCTATGCTTGACATTTGGCTTCGGTCAACTTTGAAGCTAGTCGAAACGAAGAAAGACCAAAATGGACGAACTTGGTGAAGTTGGATGATTCTTGGACCAAATCTCTCTTCGTTGGTCTCAAACTTCTCCACATGGTTTATTGTGTCATATTACATCAATCTATGCTTGACATTTGGCTTCGGTCAACTTTGAAGCTAGTCGAAACGAAGAAAGACCAAAATGGACGAACTTGGTGAAGTTGGATGATTCTTGGACCAAATCTCTCTTCGTTGGTCTCAAACTTCTCCACATGGTTTATTGTGTCATATTACATCAATCTATGCTTGACATTTGGCTTCGGTCAACTTTGAAGCTAGTCGAAACGAAGAAAGACCAAAATGGACGAACTTGGTGAAGTTGGATGATTCTTGGACCAAATCTCTCTTCGTTGGTCTCAAACTTCTCCACATGGTTTATTGTGTCATATTACATCAATCTATGCTTGACATTTGGCTTCGGTCAACTTTGAAGCTAGTCGAAACGAAGAAAGACCAAAATGGACGAACTTGGTGAAGTTGGATGATTCTTGGACCAAATCTCTCTTCGTTGGTCTCAAACTTCTCCACATGGTTTATTGTGTCATATTACATCAATCTATGCTTGACATTTGGCTTCGGTCAACTTTGAAGCTAGTCGAAACGAAGAAAGACCAAAATGGACGAACTTGGTGAAGTTGGATGATTCTTGGACCAAATCTCTCTTCGTTGGTCTCAAACTTCTCCACATGGTTTATTGTGTCATATTACATCAATCTATGCTTGACATTTGGCTTCGGTCAACTTTGAAGCTAGTCGAAACGAAGAAAGACCAAAATGGACGAACTTGGTGAAGTTGGATGATTCTTGGACCAAATCTCTCTTCGTTGGTCTCAAACTTCTCCACATGGTTTATTGTGTCATATTACATCAATCTATGCTTGACATTTGGCTTCGGTCAACTTTGAAGCTAGTCGAAACGAAGAAAGACCAAAATGGACGAACTTGGTGAAGTTGGATGATTCTTGGACCAAATCTCTCTTCGTTGGTCTCAAACTTCTCCACATGGTTTATTGTGTCATATTACATCAATCTATGCTTGACATTTGGCTTCGGTCAACTTTGAAGCTAGTCGAAACGAAGAAAGACCAAAATGGACGAACTTGGTGAAGTTGGATGATTCTTGGACCAAATCTCTCTTCGTTGGTCTCAAACTTCTCCACATGGTTTATTGTGTCATATTACATCAATCTATGCTTGACATTTGGCTTCGGTCAACTTTGAAGCTAGTCGAAACGAAGAAAGACCAAAATGGACGAACTTGGTGAAGTTGGATGATTCTTGGACCAAATCTCTCTTCGTTGGTCTCAAACTTCTCCACATGGTTTATTGTGTCATATTACATCAATCTATGCTTGACATTTGGCTTCGGTCAACTTTGAAGCTAGTCGAAACGAAGAAAGACCAAAATGGACGAACTTGGTGAAGTTGGATGATTCTTGGACCAAATCTCTCTTCGTTGGTCTCAAACTTCTCCACATGGTTTATTGTGTCATATTACATCAATCTATGCTTGACATTTGGCTTCGGTCAACTTTGAAGCTAGTCGAAACGAAGAAAGACCAAAATGGACGAACTTGGTGAAGTTGGATGATTCTTGGACCAAATCTCTCTTCGTTGGTCTCAAACTTCTCCACATGGTTTATTGTGTCATATTACATCAATCTATGCTTGACATTTGGCTTCGGTCAACTTTGAAGCTAGTCGAAACGAAGAAAGACCAAAATGGACGAACTTGGTGAAGTTGGATGATTCTTGGACCAAATCTCTCTTCGTTGGTCTCAAACTTCTCCACATGGTTTATTGTGTCATATTACATCAATCTATGCTTGACATTTGGCTTCGGTCAACTTTGAAGCTAGTCGAAACGAAGAAAGACCAAAATGGACGAACTTGGTGAAGTTGGATGATTCTTGGACCAAATCTCTCTTCGTTGGTCTCAAACTTCTCCACATGGTTTATTGTGTCATATTACATCAATCTATGCTTGACATTTGGCTTCGGTCAACTTTGAAGCTAGTCGAAACGAAGAAAGACCAAAATGGACGAACTTGGTGAAGTTGGATGATTCTTGGACCAAATCTCTCTTCGTTGGTCTCAAACTTCTCCACATGGTTTATTGTGTCATATTACATCAATCTATGCTTGACATTTGGCTTCGGTCAACTTTGAAGCTAGTCGAAACGAAGAAAGACCAAAATGGACGAACTTGGTGAAGTTGGATGATTCTTGGACCAAATCTCTCTTCGTTGGTCTCAAACTTCTCCACATGGTTTATTGTGTCATATTACATCAATCTATGCTTGACATTTGGCTTCGGTCAACTTTGAAGCTAGTCGAAACGAAGAAAGACCAAAATGGACGAACTTGGTGAAGTTGGATGATTCTTGGACCAAATCTCTCTTCGTTGGTCTCAAACTTCTCCACATGGTTTATTGTGTCATATTACATCAATCTATGCTTGACATTTGGCTTCGGTCAACTTTGAAGCTAGTCGAAACGAAGAAAGACCAAAATGGACGAACTTGGTGAAGTTGGATGATTCTTGGACCAAATCTCTCTTCGTTGGTCTCAAACTTCTCCACATGGTTTATTGTGTCATATTACATCAATCTATGCTTGACATTTGGCTTCGGTCAACTTTGAAGCTAGTCGAAACGAAGAAAGACCAAAATGGACGAACTTGGTGAAGTTGGATGATTCTTGGACCAAATCTCTCTTCGTTGGTCTCAAACTTCTCCACATGGTTTATTGTGTCATATTACATCAATCTATGCTTGACATTTGGCTTCGGTCAACTTTGAAGCTAGTCGAAACGAAGAAAGACCAAAATGGACGAACTTGGTGAAGTTGGATGATTCTTGGACCAAATCTCTCTTCGTTGGTCTCAAACTTCTCCACATGGTTTATTGTGTCATATTACATCAATCTATGCTTGACATTTGGCTTCGGTCAACTTTGAAGCTAGTCGAAACGAAGAAAGACCAAAATGGACGAACTTGGTGAAGTTGGATGATTCTTGGACCAAATCTCTCTTCGTTGGTCTCAAACTTCTCCACATGGTTTATTGTGTCATATTACATCAATCTATGCTTGACATTTGGCTTCGGTCAACTTTGAAGCTAGTCGAAACGAAGAAAGACCAAAATGGACGAACTTGGTGAAGTTGGATGATTCTTGGACCAAATCTCTCTTCGTTGGTCTCAAACTTCTCCACATGGTTTATTGTGTCATATTACATCAATCTATGCTTGACATTTGGCTTCGGTCAACTTTGAAGCTAGTCGAAACGAAGAAAGACCAAAATGGACGAACTTGGTGAAGTTGGATGATTCTTGGACCAAATCTCTCTTCGTTGGTCTCAAACTTCTCCACATGGTTTATTGTGTCATATTACATCAATCTATGCTTGACATTTGGCTTCGGTCAACTTTGAAGCTAGTCGAAACGAAGAAAGACCAAAATGGACGAACTTGGTGAAGTTGGATGATTCTTGGACCAAATCTCTCTTCGTTGGTCTCAAACTTCTCCACATGGTTTATTGTGTCATATTACATCAATCTATGCTTGACATTTGGCTTCGGTCAACTTTGAAGCTAGTCGAAACGAAGAAAGACCAAAATGGACGAACTTGGTGAAGTTGGATGATTCTTGGACCAAATCTCTCTTCGTTGGTCTCAAACTTCTCCACATGGTTTATTGTGTCATATTACATCAATCTATGCTTGACATTTGGCTTCGGTCAACTTTGAAGCTAGTCGAAACGAAGAAAGACCAAAATGGACGAACTTGGTGAAGTTGGATGATTCTTGGACCAAATCTCTCTTCGTTGGTCTCAAACTTCTCCACATGGTTTATTGTGTCATATTACATCAATCTATGCTTGACATTTGGCTTCGGTCAACTTTGAAGCTAGTCGAAACGAAGAAAGACCAAAATGGACGAACTTGGTGAAGTTGGATGATTCTTGGACCAAATCTCTCTTCGTTGGTCTCAAACTTCTCCACATGGTTTATTGTGTCATATTACATCAATCTATGCTTGACATTTGGCTTCGGTCAACTTTGAAGCTAGTCGAAACGAAGAAAGACCAAAATGGACGAACTTGGTGAAGTTGGATGATTCTTGGACCAAATCTCTCTTCGTTGGTCTCAAACTTCTCCACATGGTTTATTGTGTCATATTACATCAATCTATGCTTGACATTTGGCTTCGGTCAACTTTGAAGCTAGTCGAAACGAAGAAAGACCAAAATGGACGAACTTGGTGAAGTTGGATGATTCTTGGACCAAATCTCTCTTCGTTGGTCTCAAACTTCTCCACATGGTTTATTGTGTCATATTACATCAATCTATGCTTGACATTTGGCTTCGGTCAACTTTGAAGCTAGTCGAAACGAAGAAAGACCAAAATGGACGAACTTGGTGAAGTTGGATGATTCTTGGACCAAATCTCTCTTCGTTGGTCTCAAACTTCTCCACATGGTTTATTGTGTCATATTACATCAATCTATGCTTGACATTTGGCTTCGGTCAACTTTGAAGCTAGTCGAAACGAAGAAAGACCAAAATGGACGAACTTGGTGAAGTTGGATGATTCTTGGACCAAATCTCTCTTCGTTGGTCTCAAACTTCTCCACATGGTTTATTGTGTCATATTACATCAATCTATGCTTGACATTTGGCTTCGGTCAACTTTGAAGCTAGTCGAAACGAAGAAAGACCAAAATGGACGAACTTGGTGAAGTTGGATGATTCTTGGACCAAATCTCTCTTCGTTGGTCTCAAACTTCTCCACATGGTTTATTGTGTCATATTACATCAATCTATGCTTGACATTTGGCTTCGGTCAACTTTGAAGCTAGTCGAAACGAAGAAAGACCAAAATGGACGAACTTGGTGAAGTTGGATGATTCTTGGACCAAATCTCTCTTCGTTGGTCTCAAACTTCTCCACATGGTTTATTGTGTCATATTACATCAATCTATGCTTGACATTTGGCTTCGGTCAACTTTGAAGCTAGTCGAAACGAAGAAAGACCAAAATGGACGAACTTGGTGAAGTTGGATGATTCTTGGACCAAATCTCTCTTCGTTGGTCTCAAACTTCTCCACATGGTTTATTGTGTCATATTACATCAATCTATGCTTGACATTTGGCTTCGGTCAACTTTGAAGCTAGTCGAAACGAAGAAAGACCAAAATGGACGAACTTGGTGAAGTTGGATGATTCTTGGACCAAATCTCTCTTCGTTGGTCTCAAACTTCTCCACATGGTTTATTGTGTCATATTACATCAATCTATGCTTGACATTTGGCTTCGGTCAACTTTGAAGCTAGTCGAAACGAAGAAAGACCAAAATGGACGAACTTGGTGAAGTTGGATGATTCTTGGACCAAATCTCTCTTCGTTGGTCTCAAACTTCTCCACATGGTTTATTGTGTCATATTACATCAATCTATGCTTGACATTTGGCTTCGGTCAACTTTGAAGCTAGTCGAAACGAAGAAAGACCAAAATGGACGAACTTGGTGAAGTTGGATGATTCTTGGACCAAATCTCTCTTCGTTGGTCTCAAACTTCTCCACATGGTTTATTGTGTCATATTACATCAATCTATGCTTGACATTTGGCTTCGGTCAACTTTGAAGCTAGTCGAAACGAAGAAAGACCAAAATGGACGAACTTGGTGAAGTTGGATGATTCTTGGACCAAATCTCTCTTCGTTGGTCTCAAACTTCTCCACATGGTTTATTGTGTCATATTACATCAATCTATGCTTGACATTTGGCTTCGGTCAACTTTGAAGCTAGTCGAAACGAAGAAAGACCAAAATGGACGAACTTGGTGAAGTTGGATGATTCTTGGACCAAATCTCTCTTCGTTGGTCTCAAACTTCTCCACATGGTTTATTGTGTCATATTACATCAATCTATGCTTGACATTTGGCTTCGGTCAACTTTGAAGCTAGTCGAAACGAAGAAAGACCAAAATGGACGAACTTGGTGAAGTTGGATGATTCTTGGACCAAATCTCTCTTCGTTGGTCTCAAACTTCTCCACATGGTTTATTGTGTCATATTACATCAATCTATGCTTGACATTTGGCTTCGGTCAACTTTGAAGCTAGTCGAAACGAAGAAAGACCAAAATGGACGAACTTGGTGAAGTTGGATGATTCTTGGACCAAATCTCTCTTCGTTGGTCTCAAACTTCTCCACATGGTTTATTGTGTCATATTACATCAATCTATGCTTGACATTTGGCTTCGGTCAACTTTGAAGCTAGTCGAAACGAAGAAAGACCAAAATGGACGAACTTGGTGAAGTTGGATGATTCTTGGACCAAATCTCTCTTCGTTGGTCTCAAACTTCTCCACATGGTTTATTGTGTCATATTACATCAATCTATGCTTGACATTTGGCTTCGGTCAACTTTGAAGCTAGTCGAAACGAAGAAAGACCAAAATGGACGAACTTGGTGAAGTTGGATGATTCTTGGACCAAATCTCTCTTCGTTGGTCTCAAACTTCTCCACATGGTTTATTGTGTCATATTACATCAATCTATGCTTGACATTTGGCTTCGGTCAACTTTGAAGCTAGTCGAAACGAAGAAAGACCAAAATGGACGAACTTGGTGAAGTTGGATGATTCTTGGACCAAATCTCTCTTCGTTGGTCTCAAACTTCTCCACATGGTTTATTGTGTCATATTACATCAATCTATGCTTGACATTTGGCTTCGGTCAACTTTGAAGCTAGTCGAAACGAAGAAAGACCAAAATGGACGAACTTGGTGAAGTTGGATGATTCTTGGACCAAATCTCTCTTCGTTGGTCTCAAACTTCTCCACATGGTTTATTGTGTCATATTACATCAATCTATGCTTGACATTTGGCTTCGGTCAACTTTGAAGCTAGTCGAAACGAAGAAAGACCAAAATGGACGAACTTGGTGAAGTTGGATGATTCTTGGACCAAATCTCTCTTCGTTGGTCTCAAACTTCTCCACATGGTTTATTGTGTCATATTACATCAATCTATGCTTGACATTTGGCTTCGGTCAACTTTGAAGCTAGTCGAAACGAAGAAAGACCAAAATGGACGAACTTGGTGAAGTTGGATGATTCTTGGACCAAATCTCTCTTCGTTGGTCTCAAACTTCTCCACATGGTTTATTGTGTCATATTACATCAATCTATGCTTGACATTTGGCTTCGGTCAACTTTGAAGCTAGTCGAAACGAAGAAAGACCAAAATGGACGAACTTGGTGAAGTTGGATGATTCTTGGACCAAATCTCTCTTCGTTGGTCTCAAACTTCTCCACATGGTTTATTGTGTCATATTACATCAATCTATGCTTGACATTTGGCTTCGGTCAACTTTGAAGCTAGTCGAAACGAAGAAAGACCAAAATGGACGAACTTGGTGAAGTTGGATGATTCTTGGACCAAATCTCTCTTCGTTGGTCTCAAACTTCTCCACATGGTTTATTGTGTCATATTACATCAATCTATGCTTGACATTTGGCTTCGGTCAACTTTGAAGCTAGTCGAAACGAAGAAAGACCAAAATGGACGAACTTGGTGAAGTTGGATGATTCTTGGACCAAATCTCTCTTCGTTGGTCTCAAACTTCTCCACATGGTTTATTGTGTCATATTACATCAATCTATGCTTGACATTTGGCTTCGGTCAACTTTGAAGCTAGTCGAAACGAAGAAAGACCAAAATGGACGAACTTGGTGAAGTTGGATGATTCTTGGACCAAATCTCTCTTCGTTGGTCTCAAACTTCTCCACATGGTTTATTGTGTCATATTACATCAATCTATGCTTGACATTTGGCTTCGGTCAACTTTGAAGCTAGTCGAAACGAAGAAAGACCAAAATGGACGAACTTGGTGAAGTTGGATGATTCTTGGACCAAATCTCTCTTCGTTGGTCTCAAACTTCTCCACATGGTTTATTGTGTCATATTACATCAATCTATGCTTGACATTTGGCTTCGGTCAACTTTGAAGCTAGTCGAAACGAAGAAAGACCAAAATGGACGAACTTGGTGAAGTTGGATGATTCTTGGACCAAATCTCTCTTCGTTGGTCTCAAACTTCTCCACATGGTTTATTGTGTCATATTACATCAATCTATGCTTGACATTTGGCTTCGGTCAACTTTGAAGCTAGTCGAAACGAAGAAAGACCAAAATGGACGAACTTGGTGAAGTTGGATGATTCTTGGACCAAATCTCTCTTCGTTGGTCTCAAACTTCTCCACATGGTTTATTGTGTCATATTACATCAATCTATGCTTGACATTTGGCTTCGGTCAACTTTGAAGCTAGTCGAAACGAAGAAAGACCAAAATGGACGAACTTGGTGAAGTTGGATGATTCTTGGACCAAATCTCTCTTCGTTGGTCTCAAACTTCTCCACATGGTTTATTGTGTCATATTACATCAATCTATGCTTGACATTTGGCTTCGGTCAACTTTGAAGCTAGTCGAAACGAAGAAAGACCAAAATGGACGAACTTGGTGAAGTTGGATGATTCTTGGACCAAATCTCTCTTCGTTGGTCTCAAACTTCTCCACATGGTTTATTGTGTCATATTACATCAATCTATGCTTGACATTTGGCTTCGGTCAACTTTGAAGCTAGTCGAAACGAAGAAAGACCAAAATGGACGAACTTGGTGAAGTTGGATGATTCTTGGACCAAATCTCTCTTCGTTGGTCTCAAACTTCTCCACATGGTTTATTGTGTCATATTACATCAATCTATGCTTGACATTTGGCTTCGGTCAACTTTGAAGCTAGTCGAAACGAAGAAAGACCAAAATGGACGAACTTGGTGAAGTTGGATGATTCTTGGACCAAATCTCTCTTCGTTGGTCTCAAACTTCTCCACATGGTTTATTGTGTCATATTACATCAATCTATGCTTGACATTTGGCTTCGGTCAACTTTGAAGCTAGTCGAAACGAAGAAAGACCAAAATGGACGAACTTGGTGAAGTTGGATGATTCTTGGACCAAATCTCTCTTCGTTGGTCTCAAACTTCTCCACATGGTTTATTGTGTCATATTACATCAATCTATGCTTGACATTTGGCTTCGGTCAACTTTGAAGCTAGTCGAAACGAAGAAAGACCAAAATGGACGAACTTGGTGAAGTTGGATGATTCTTGGACCAAATCTCTCTTCGTTGGTCTCAAACTTCTCCACATGGTTTATTGTGTCATATTACATCAATCTATGCTTGACATTTGGCTTCGGTCAACTTTGAAGCTAGTCGAAACGAAGAAAGACCAAAATGGACGAACTTGGTGAAGTTGGATGATTCTTGGACCAAATCTCTCTTCGTTGGTCTCAAACTTCTCCACATGGTTTATTGTGTCATATTACATCAATCTATGCTTGACATTTGGCTTCGGTCAACTTTGAAGCTAGTCGAAACGAAGAAAGACCAAAATGGACGAACTTGGTGAAGTTGGATGATTCTTGGACCAAATCTCTCTTCGTTGGTCTCAAACTTCTCCACATGGTTTATTGTGTCATATTACATCAATCTATGCTTGACATTTGGCTTCGGTCAACTTTGAAGCTAGTCGAAACGAAGAAAGACCAAAATGGACGAACTTGGTGAAGTTGGATGATTCTTGGACCAAATCTCTCTTCGTTGGTCTCAAACTTCTCCACATGGTTTATTGTGTCATATTACATCAATCTATGCTTGACATTTGGCTTCGGTCAACTTTGAAGCTAGTCGAAACGAAGAAAGACCAAAATGGACGAACTTGGTGAAGTTGGATGATTCTTGGACCAAATCTCTCTTCGTTGGTCTCAAACTTCTCCACATGGTTTATTGTGTCATATTACATCAATCTATGCTTGACATTTGGCTTCGGTCAACTTTGAAGCTAGTCGAAACGAAGAAAGACCAAAATGGACGAACTTGGTGAAGTTGGATGATTCTTGGACCAAATCTCTCTTCGTTGGTCTCAAACTTCTCCACATGGTTTATTGTGTCATATTACATCAATCTATGCTTGACATTTGGCTTCGGTCAACTTTGAAGCTAGTCGAAACGAAGAAAGACCAAAATGGACGAACTTGGTGAAGTTGGATGATTCTTGGACCAAATCTCTCTTCGTTGGTCTCAAACTTCTCCACATGGTTTATTGTGTCATATTACATCAATCTATGCTTGACATTTGGCTTCGGTCAACTTTGAAGCTAGTCGAAACGAAGAAAGACCAAAATGGACGAACTTGGTGAAGTTGGATGATTCTTGGACCAAATCTCTCTTCGTTGGTCTCAAACTTCTCCACATGGTTTATTGTGTCATATTACATCAATCTATGCTTGACATTTGGCTTCGGTCAACTTTGAAGCTAGTCGAAACGAAGAAAGACCAAAATGGACGAACTTGGTGAAGTTGGATGATTCTTGGACCAAATCTCTCTTCGTTGGTCTCAAACTTCTCCACATGGTTTATTGTGTCATATTACATCAATCTATGCTTGACATTTGGCTTCGGTCAACTTTGAAGCTAGTCGAAACGAAGAAAGACCAAAATGGACGAACTTGGTGAAGTTGGATGATTCTTGGACCAAATCTCTCTTCGTTGGTCTCAAACTTCTCCACATGGTTTATTGTGTCATATTACATCAATCTATGCTTGACATTTGGCTTCGGTCAACTTTGAAGCTAGTCGAAACGAAGAAAGACCAAAATGGACGAACTTGGTGAAGTTGGATGATTCTTGGACCAAATCTCTCTTCGTTGGTCTCAAACTTCTCCACATGGTTTATTGTGTCATATTACATCAATCTATGCTTGACATTTGGCTTCGGTCAACTTTGAAGCTAGTCGAAACGAAGAAAGACCAAAATGGACGAACTTGGTGAAGTTGGATGATTCTTGGACCAAATCTCTCTTCGTTGGTCTCAAACTTCTCCACATGGTTTATTGTGTCATATTACATCAATCTATGCTTGACATTTGGCTTCGGTCAACTTTGAAGCTAGTCGAAACGAAGAAAGACCAAAATGGACGAACTTGGTGAAGTTGGATGATTCTTGGACCAAATCTCTCTTCGTTGGTCTCAAACTTCTCCACATGGTTTATTGTGTCATATTACATCAATCTATGCTTGACATTTGGCTTCGGTCAACTTTGAAGCTAGTCGAAACGAAGAAAGACCAAAATGGACGAACTTGGTGAAGTTGGATGATTCTTGGACCAAATCTCTCTTCGTTGGTCTCAAACTTCTCCACATGGTTTATTGTGTCATATTACATCAATCTATGCTTGACATTTGGCTTCGGTCAACTTTGAAGCTAGTCGAAACGAAGAAAGACCAAAATGGACGAACTTGGTGAAGTTGGATGATTCTTGGACCAAATCTCTCTTCGTTGGTCTCAAACTTCTCCACATGGTTTATTGTGTCATATTACATCAATCTATGCTTGACATTTGGCTTCGGTCAACTTTGAAGCTAGTCGAAACGAAGAAAGACCAAAATGGACGAACTTGGTGAAGTTGGATGATTCTTGGACCAAATCTCTCTTCGTTGGTCTCAAACTTCTCCACATGGTTTATTGTGTCATATTACATCAATCTATGCTTGACATTTGGCTTCGGTCAACTTTGAAGCTAGTCGAAACGAAGAAAGACCAAAATGGACGAACTTGGTGAAGTTGGATGATTCTTGGACCAAATCTCTCTTCGTTGGTCTCAAACTTCTCCACATGGTTTATTGTGTCATATTACATCAATCTATGCTTGACATTTGGCTTCGGTCAACTTTGAAGCTAGTCGAAACGAAGAAAGACCAAAATGGACGAACTTGGTGAAGTTGGATGATTCTTGGACCAAATCTCTCTTCGTTGGTCTCAAACTTCTCCACATGGTTTATTGTGTCATATTACATCAATCTATGCTTGACATTTGGCTTCGGTCAACTTTGAAGCTAGTCGAAACGAAGAAAGACCAAAATGGACGAACTTGGTGAAGTTGGATGATTCTTGGACCAAATCTCTCTTCGTTGGTCTCAAACTTCTCCACATGGTTTATTGTGTCATATTACATCAATCTATGCTTGACATTTGGCTTCGGTCAACTTTGAAGCTAGTCGAAACGAAGAAAGACCAAAATGGACGAACTTGGTGAAGTTGGATGATTCTTGGACCAAATCTCTCTTCGTTGGTCTCAAACTTCTCCACATGGTTTATTGTGTCATATTACATCAATCTATGCTTGACATTTGGCTTCGGTCAACTTTGAAGCTAGTCGAAACGAAGAAAGACCAAAATGGACGAACTTGGTGAAGTTGGATGATTCTTGGACCAAATCTCTCTTCGTTGGTCTCAAACTTCTCCACATGGTTTATTGTGTCATATTACATCAATCTATGCTTGACATTTGGCTTCGGTCAACTTTGAAGCTAGTCGAAACGAAGAAAGACCAAAATGGACGAACTTGGTGAAGTTGGATGATTCTTGGACCAAATCTCTCTTCGTTGGTCTCAAACTTCTCCACATGGTTTATTGTGTCATATTACATCAATCTATGCTTGACATTTGGCTTCGGTCAACTTTGAAGCTAGTCGAAACGAAGAAAGACCAAAATGGACGAACTTGGTGAAGTTGGATGATTCTTGGACCAAATCTCTCTTCGTTGGTCTCAAACTTCTCCACATGGTTTATTGTGTCATATTACATCAATCTATGCTTGACATTTGGCTTCGGTCAACTTTGAAGCTAGTCGAAACGAAGAAAGACCAAAATGGACGAACTTGGTGAAGTTGGATGATTCTTGGACCAAATCTCTCTTCGTTGGTCTCAAACTTCTCCACATGGTTTATTGTGTCATATTACATCAATCTATGCTTGACATTTGGCTTCGGTCAACTTTGAAGCTAGTCGAAACGAAGAAAGACCAAAATGGACGAACTTGGTGAAGTTGGATGATTCTTGGACCAAATCTCTCTTCGTTGGTCTCAAACTTCTCCACATGGTTTATTGTGTCATATTACATCAATCTTTGCTTGACATTTGGCTTCGGTCAACTTTGAAGCTAGTCGAAACGAAGAAAGACCAAAATGGACGAACTTGGTGAAGTTGGATGATTCTTGGACCAAATCTCTCTTCGTTGGTCTCAAACTTCTCCACATGGTTTATTGTGTCATATTACATCAATCTATGCTTGACATTTGGCTTCGGTCAACTTTGAAGCTAGTCGAAACGAAGAAAGACCAAAATGGACGAACTTGGTGAAGTTGGATGATTCTTGGACCAAATCTCTCTTCGTTGGTCTCAAACTTCTCCACATGGTTTATTGTGTCATATTACATCAATCTATGCTTGACATTTGGCTTCGGTCAACTTTGAAGCTAGTCGAAACGAAGAAAGACCAAAATGGACGAACTTGGTGAAGTTGGATGATTCTTGGACCAAATCTCTCTTCGTTGGTCTCAAACTTCTCCACATGGTTTATTGTGTCATATTACATCAATCTTTGCTTGACATTTGGCTTCGGTCAACTTTGAAGCTAGTCGAAACGAAGAAAGACCAAAATGGACGAACTTGGTGAAGTTGGATGATTCTTGGACCAAATCTCTCTTCGTTGGTCTCAAACTTCTCCACATGGTTTATTGTGTCATATTACATCAATCTATGCTTGACATTTGGCTTCGGTCAACTTTGAAGCTAGTCGAAACGAAGAAAGACCAAAATGGACGAACTTGGTGAAGTTGGATGATTCTTGGACCAAATCTCTCTTCGTTGGTCTCAAACTTCTCCACATGGTTTATTGTGTCATATTACATCAATCTATGCTTGACATTTGGCTTCGGTCAACTTTGAAGCTAGTCGAAACGAAGAAAGACCAAAATGGACGAACTTGGTGAAGTTGGATGATTCTTGGACCAAATCTCTCTTCGTTGGTCTCAAACTTCTCCACATGGTTTATTGTGTCATATTACATCAATCTATGCTTGACATTTGGCTTCGGTCAACTTTGAAGCTAGTCGAAACGAAGAAAGACCAAAATGGACGAACTTGGTGAAGTTGGATGATTCTTGGACCAAATCTCTCTTCGTTGGTCTCAAACTTCTCCACATGGTTTATTGTGTCATATTACATCAATCTATGCTTGACATTTGGCTTCGGTCAACTTTGAAGCTAGTCGAAACGAAGAAAGACCAAAATGGACGAACTTGGTGAAGTTGGATGATTCTTGGACCAAATCTCTCTTCGTTGGTCTCAAACTTCTCCACATGGTTTATTGTGTCATATTACATCAATCTATGCTTGACATTTGGCTTCGGTCAACTTTGAAGCTAGTCGAAACGAAGAAAGACCAAAATGGACGAACTTGGTGAAGTTGGATGATTCTTGGACCAAATCTCTCTTCGTTGGTCTCAAACTTCTCCACATGGTTTATTGTGTCATATTACATCAATCTTTGCTTGACATTTGGCTTCGGTCAACTTTGAAGCTAGTCGAAACGAAGAAAGACCAAAATGGACGAACTTGGTGAAGTTGGATGATTCTTGGACCAAATCTCTCTTCGTTGGTCTCAAACTTCTCCACATGGTTTATTGTGTCATATTACATCAATCTTGCTTGACATTTGGCTTCGGTCAACTTTGAAGCTAGTCGAAACGAAGAAAGACCAAAATGGACGAACTTGGTGAAGTTGGATGATTCTTGGACCAAATCTCTCTTCGTTGGTCTCAAACTTCTCCACATGGTTTATTGTGTCATATTACATCAATCTATGCTTGACATTTGGCTTCGGTCAACTTTGAAGCTAGTCGAAACGAAGAAAGACCAAAATGGACGAACTTGGTGAAGTTGGATGATTCTTGGACCAAATCTCTCTTCGTTGGTCTCAAACTTCTCCACATGGTTTATTGTGTCATATTACATCAATCTATGCTTGACATTTGGCTTCGGTCAACTTTGAAGCTAGTCGAAACGAAGAAAGACCAAAATGGACGAACTTGGTGAAGTTGGATGATTCTTGGACCAAATCTCTCTTCGTTGGTCTCAAACTTCTCCACATGGTTTATTGTGTCATATTACATCAATCTATGCTTGACATTTGGCTTCGGTCAACTTTGAAGCTAGTCGAAACGAAGAAAGACCAAAATGGACGAACTTGGTGAAGTTGGATGATTCTTGGACCAAATCTCTCTTCGTTGGTCTCAAACTTCTCCACATGGTTTATTGTGTCATATTACATCAATCTATGCTTGACATTTGGCTTCGGTCAACTTTGAAGCTAGTCGAAACGAAGAAAGACCAAAATGGACGAACTTGGTGAAGTTGGATGATTCTTGGACCAAATCTCTCTTCGTTGGTCTCAAACTTCTCCACATGGTTTATTGTGTCATATTACATCAATCTATGCTTGACATTTGGCTTCGGTCAACTTTGAAGCTAGTCGAAACGAAGAAAGACCAAAATGGACGAACTTGGTGAAGTTGGATGATTCTTGGACCAAATCTCTCTTCGTTGGTCTCAAACTTCTCCACATGGTTTATTGTGTCATATTACATCAATCTATGCTTGACATTTGGCTTCGGTCAACTTTGAAGCTAGTCGAAACGAAGAAAGACCAAAATGGACGAACTTGGTGAAGTTGGATGATTCTTGGACCAAATCTCTCTTCGTTGGTCTCAAACTTCTCCACATGGTTTATTGTGTCATATTACATCAATCTATGCTTGACATTTGGCTTCGGTTAACTTTGAAGCTAGTCGAAACGAAGAAAGACCAAAATGGACGAACTTGGTGAAGTTGGATGATTCTTGGACCAAATCTCTCTTCGTTGGTCTCAAACTTCTCCACATGGTTTATTGTGTCATATTACATCAATCTATGCTTGACATTTGGCTTCGGTCAACTTTGAAGCTAGTCGAAACGAAGAAAGACCAAAATGGACGAACTTGGTGAAGTTGGATGATTCTTGGACCAAATCTCTCTTCGTTGGTCTCAAACTTCTCCACATGGTTTATTGTGTCATATTACATCAATCTATGCTTGACATTTGGCTTCGGTCAACTTTGAAGCTAGTCGAAACGAAGAAAGACCAAAATGGACGAACTTGGTGAAGTTGGATGATTCTTGGACCAAATCTCTCTTCGTTGGTCTCAAACTTCTCCACATGGTTTATTGTGTCATATTACATCAATCTTTGCTTGACATTTGGCTTCGGTCAACTTTGAAGCTAGTCGAAACGAAGAAAGACCAAAATGGACGAACTTGGTGAAGTTGGATGATTCTTGGACCAAATCTCTCTTCGTTGGTCTCAAACTTCTCCACATGGTTTATTGTGTCATATTACATCAATCTTTGCTTGACATTTGGCTTCGGTCAACTTTGAAGCTAGTCGAAACGAAGAAAGACCAAAATGGACGAACTTGGTGAAGTTGGATGATTCTTGGACCAAATCTCTCTTCGTTGGTCTCAAACTTCTCCACATGGTTTATTGTGTCATATTACATCAATCTATGCTTGACATTTGGCTTCGGTTCAACTTTGAAGCTAGTCGAAACGAAGAAAGACCAAAATGGACGAACTTGGTGAAGTTGGATGATTCTTGGACCAAATCTCTCTTCGTTGGTCTCAAACTTCTCCACATGGTTTATTGTGTCATATTACATCAATCTTTGCTTGACATTTGGCTTCGGTCAACTTTGAAGCTAGTCGAAACGAAGAAAGACCAAAATGGACGAACTTGGTGAAGTTGGATGATTCTTGGACCAAATCTCTCTTCGTTGGTCTCAAACTTCTCCACATGGTTTATTGTGTCATATTACATCAATCTATGCTTGACATTTGGCTTCGGTTAACTTTGAAGCTAGTCGAAACGAAGAAAGACCAAAATGGACGAACTTGGTGAAGTTGGATGATTCTTGGACCAAATCTCTCTTCGTTGGTCTCAAACTTCTCCACATGGTTTATTGTGTCATATTACATCAATCTATGCTTGACATTTGGCTTCGGTCAACTTTGAAGCTAGTCGAAACGAAGAAAGACCAAAATGGACGAACTTGGTGAAGTTGGATGATTCTTGGACCAAATCTCTCTTCGTTGGTCTCAAACTTCTCCACATGGTTTATTGTGTCATATTACATCAATCTATGCTTGACATTTGGCTTCGGTCAACTTTGAAGCTAGTCGAAACGAAGAAAGACCAAAATGGACGAACTTGGTAAGTTGGATGATTCTTGGACCAAATCTCTCTTCGTTGGTCTCAAACTTCTCCACATGGTTTATTGTGTCATATTACATCAATCTTTGCTTGACATTTGGCTTCGGTCACTTTGAAGCTAGTCGAAACGAAGAAAGACCAAAATGGACGAACTTGGTGAAGTTGGATGATTCTTGGACCAAATCTCTCTTCGTTGGTCTCAAACTTCTCCACATGGTTTATTGTGTCATATTACATCAATCTTTGCTTGACATTTGGCTTCGGTCAACTTTGAAGCTAGTCGAAACGAAGAAAGACCAAAATGGACGAACTTGGTGAAGTTGGATGATTCTTGGACCAAATCTCTCTTCGTTGGTCTCAAACTTCTCCACATGGTTTATTGTGTCATATTACATCAATCTTTGCAAGACATTTGGCTTCGGTTAACTTTGAAGCTAGTCGAAACGAAGAAAGACCAAAATGGACGAACTTGGTGAAGTTGGATGATTCTTGGACCAAATCTCTCTTCGTTGGTCTCAAACTTCTCCACATGGTTTATTGTGTCATATTACATCAATCTATGCTTGACATTTGGCTTCGGTCAACTTTGAAGCTAGTCGAAACGAAGAAAGACCAAAATGGACGAACTTGGTGAAGTTGGATGATTCTTGGACCAAATCTCTCTTCGTTGGTCTCAAACTTCTCCACATGGTTTATTGTGTCATATTACATCAATCTATGCTTGACATTTGGCTTCGGTTAACTTTGAAGCTAGTCGAAACGAAGAAAGACCAAAATGGACGAACTTGGTAAGTTGGATGATTCTTGGACCAAATCTCTCTTCGTTGGTCTCAAACTTCTCCACATGGTTTATTGTGTCATATTACATCAATCTATGCTTGACATTTGGCTTCGGTAACTTTGAAGCTAGTCGAAACGAAGAAAGACCAAAATGGACGAACTTGGTGAAGTTGGATGATTCTTGGACCAAATCTCTCTTCGTTGGTCTCAAACTTCTCCACATGGTTTATTGTGTCATATTACATCAATCTTTGCTTGACATTTGGCTTCGGTCAACTTTGAAGCTAGTCGAAACGAAGAAAGACCAAAATGGACGAACTTGGTGAAGTTGGATGATTCTTGGACCAAATCTCTCTTCGTTGGTCTCAAACTTCTCCACATGGTTTATTGTGTCATATTACATCAATCTATGCTTGACATTTGGCTTCGGTTAACTTTGAAGCTAGTCGAAACGAAGAAAGACCAAAATGGACGAACTTGGTGAAGTTGGATGATTCTTGGACCAAATCTCTCTTCGTTGGTCTCAAACTTCTCCACATGGTTTATTGTGTCATATTACATCAATCTTTGCAAGACATTTGGCTTCGGTCAACTTTGAAGCTAGTCGAAAAGAAGAAAGACCAAACGATGGAAGGAACTTGGTGAAGTGGATCTTCTCGTTTCGTTCTCAAACTTCTCACATGGTTTATTGTGTCATATTACATCAATCTTTGCTTGACATTTGGCTTCGGTCAACTTTGAAGCTAGTCGAAACGAAGAAAGAAACCAAAATGGACGAACTTGGTGAAGTTGGATGATTCTTGGACCAAATCTCTCTTCGTTGGTCTCAAACTTCTCCACATGGTTTATTGTGTCATATTACATCAATCTTTGAGACATTTGGCTTCGGTCAACTTTGAAGCTAGTCGAAACGAAGAAAGACCAAAATGGACGAACTTGGTAAGTTGGATGATTCTTGACCAAATCTCTCTTCGTTGGTCTCAAACTTCTCCACATGGTTTATTGTGTCATATTACATCAATCTATGCTTGACATTTGGCTTCGGTTAACTTTGAAGCTAGTCGAAACGAAGAAAGACCAAATGGACGAACTTGGTGAAGTTGGATGATTCTTGGACCAAATCTCTCTTCGTTGGTCTCAAACTTCTCACATGGTTTATTGTGTCATATTACATCAATCTATGCTTGACATTTGGCTTCGGTTAACTTTGAAGCTAGTCGAAAAGAAGAAAGACCAAAATGGACGAACTTGGTGAAGTTGGATGATTCTTGGACCAAATCTCTTTCGTTGGTCTCAAACTTCTCCACATGGTTTATTGTGTCATATTACATCAATTATGCTTGACATTTGGCTTCGGTTAACTTTGAAGCTAGTCGAAACGAAGAAAGACCAAATGGACGAACTTGGTGAAGTTGGATGATTCTTGGACCAAATCTCTCTTCGTTGGTCTCAAACTTCTCCACATGGTTTATTGTGTCATATTACATCAATCTTTGCAAGACATTTGGCTTCGGTCCAATTGAAGTAGTCGAAACGAAGAAAGACCAAAATGGACGAACTTGGTGAAGTTGGATGATTCTTGGACCAAATCTCTCTTCGTTGGTCTCAAACTTCTCCACATGGTTTATTGTGTCATATTACATCAATCTTTGCAAGACATTTGGCTTCGGTCACTTTGAAGCTAGTCGAAACGAAGAAAGAAAATGGACGAACTTGGTGAAGTTGGATGATTCTTGGACCAAATCTCTCTTCGTTGGTCTCAAACTTCTCCACATGGTTTATTGTGTCATATTACATCAATCTTTGCAAGACATTTGGCTTCGGTTAACTTTGAAGCTAGTCGAAACGAAGAAAGACCAAAATGGACGAACTTGGTGAAGTTGGATGATTCTTGGACCAAATCTCTTTGTTGGTCTCAAACTTTCCACATGGTTTATTGTGTCATATTACATCAATCTATGCTTGACATTTGGCTTCGGTTAACTTTGAAGCTAGTCGAAAAGAAGAAAGACCAAAATGGACGAACTTGGTGAAGTTGGATGATTCTTGGACCAAATCTCTCTTCGTTGGTCTCAAACTTCTCCACATGGTTTATTGTGTCATATTACATCAATCTATGCTTGACATTTGGCTTCGGTTAACTTTGAAGCTAGTCGAAACGAAGAAAGACCAAAATGGACGAACTTGGTGAAGTTGGATGATTCTTGGACCAAATCTCTCTTCGTTGGTCTCAAACTTCTCCACATGGTTTATTGTGTCATATTACATCAATCTTTGCTTGACATTTGGCTTCGGTCAACTTTGAAGCTAGTCGAAACGAAGAAAGCAAATGGACGAACTTGGTGAAGTTGGATGATTCTTGGACCAAATCTCTCTCGTTGGTCTCAAACTTCTCCACATGGTTTATTGTGTCATATTACATCAATCTTTGCAAGACATTTGGCTTCGGTCCACTTTGAAGCTAGTCGAAAACGAGAAAGACCAAAATGGACGAACTTGGTGAAGTTGGATGATTCTTGGACCAAATCTCTCTCGTTGGTCTCAAACCTCCACATGGTTTATTGTGTCATATTACATCAATCTTTGCAAGACATTTGGCTTCGGTCAACTTTGAAGCAAGTGAAACGAAGAAAGACCAAAATGGACGAACTTGGTGAAGTTGGATGATTCTTGGACCAAATCTCTCTTCGTTGGTCTCAAACTTCTCCACATGGTTTATTGTGTCATATTACATCAATCTTTGCAAGACATTTGGCTTCGGTCAACTTTGAAGCTAGTCGAAACGAAGAAAGACCAAAATGGACGAACTTGGTGAAGTTGGATGATTCTTGGACCAAATCTCTCTTCGTTGGTCTCAAACTTCTCCACATGGTTTATTGTGTCATATTACATCAATCTATGCTTGACATTTGGCTTCGTTAACTTTGAAGCTAGTCGAAACGAAGAAAGACCAAAATGGACGAACTTGGTGAAGTTGGATGATTCTTGGACCAAATCTCTCTTCGTTGGTCTCAAACTTCTCCACATGGTTTATTGTGTCATATTACATCAATCTATGCTTGACATTTGGCTTCGGTCAACTTTGAAGCTAGTCGAAACGAAGAAAGACCAAAATGGACGAACTTGGTGAAGTTGGATGATTCTTGGACCAAATCTTCTTCGTTGGTCTCAAACTTCTCCACATGGTTTATTGTGTCATATTACATCAATCTATGCTTGACATTTGGCTTCGGTCCACTTTGAAGCTAGTCGAAACGAAGAAAGACCAAAATGGACGAACTTGGTGAAGTTGGATGATTCTTGGACCAAATCTCTCTTCGTTGGTCTCAAACTTCTCCACATGGTTTATTGTGTTATTACATCAATCTATGCTTGACATTTGGCTTCGGTCACTTTGAGTAGTCGAAACGAAGAAAGACCAAAATGGACGAACTTGGTGAAGTTGGATGATTCTTGGACCAAATCTCTCTTCGTTGGTCTCAAACTTCTCCACATGGTTTATTGTGTCATATTACATCAATCTTTGCTTGACATTTGGCTTCGGTCCTTTGAAGCTAGTCGAAACGAAGAAAGACCAAAATGGACGAACTTGGTGAAGTTGGATGATTCTTGGACCAAATCTCTCTTCGTTGGTCTCAAACTTCTCCACATGGTTTATTGTGTCATATTACATCAATCTTTGCTTGACATTTGGCTTCGGTCAACTTTGAAGCTAGTCGAAACGAAGAAAGACCAAAATGGACGAACTTGGTGAAGTTGGATGATTCTTGGACCAAATCTCTCTTCGTTGGTCTCAAACTTCTACATGGTTTATTGTGTCATATTACATCAATCTATGCTTGACATTTGGCTTCGTTCAACTTTGAAGCTAGTCGAAACGAAGAAAGACCAAAATGGACGAACTTGGTGAAGTTGGATGATTCTTGGACCAAATCTCTCTTCGTTGGTCTCAAACTTCTCCACATGGTTTATTGTGTCATATTACATCAATCTATGCTTGACATTTGGCTTCGGTTAACTTTGAAGCTAGTCGAAACGAAGAAAGACCAAAATGGACGAACTTGGTTAAGTTGGATGATTCTTGGACCAAATCTCTCTTCGTTGGTCTCAAACTTCTCCACATGGTTTATTGTGTCATATTACATCAATCTTTGCTGACATTTGGCTTCGGTCAACTTTGAAGCTAGTCGAAACGAAGAAAGACCAAAATGGACGAACTTGGTGAAGTTGGATGATTCTTGGACCAAATCTCTCTTGTTGGTCTCAAACTTCTCCACATGGTTTATTGTGTCATATTACATCAATCTATGCTTGACATTTGGCTTCGGTCAACTTTGAAGCTAGTCGAAACGAAGAAAGACCAAAATGGACGAACTTGGTGAAGTTGGATGATTCTTGGACCAATCTCTCTTCGTTGGTCTCAAACTTCTCCACATGGTTTATTGTGTCATATTACATCAATCTATGCTTGACATTTGGCTTCGGTTAACTTTGAAGCTAGTCGCCGAAGAAGAGACCAAAATGGACGAACTTGGTGAAGTTGGATGATTCTTGGACCAAATCTCTTTCGTTGGTCTCAAAATCTCCACATGGTTTATTGTGTCATATTACATCAATCTTTGCTTGACATTTGGCTTCGGTCAACTTTGAAGCTAGTCGAAACGAAGAAAGACCAAAATGGACGAACTTGGTGAAGTTGGATGATTCTTGGACAAATCTCTCTTCGTTGGTCTCAAACTTCTCCACATGGTTTATTGTGTCATATTACATCAATCTTTGCAGACATTTGGCTTCGGTTAACTTTGAAGCTAGTCGAAACGAAGAAAGACCAAAATGGACGAACTTGGTGAAGTTGGATGATTCTTGGACCAAATCTCTCTTCGTTGGTCTCAAACTTCTCCACATGGTTTATTGTGTCATATTACATCAATCTATGCTTGACATTTGGCTTCGGTCAACTTTGAAGCTAGTCGAAACGAAAAAAGAAAGACCAAATGGACGAACTTGGTGAAGTTGGATGATTCTTGGACCAAATCTCTTCGTTGGTCTCAAACTCCACATGGTTTTATGTGTCATATTACATCAATCTATGCTTGACATTTGGCTTCGGTTCAACTTTGAAGCAAGTCGAAACGAAGAAAGACCAAAATGGACGAACTTGGTGAAGTTGGATGATTCTTGGACCAAATCTCTCTTGTTGGTCTCAAACTCTCTCACATGGTTTATTGTGTCATATTACATCAATCTTTGCTTGACATTTGGCTTCGGTCACTTTGAAGCTGTCGAAACGAAGAAAGACCAAAATGGACGAACTTGGTGAAGTGGATGATTCTTGGACCAAATCTCTCTTCGTTGGTCTCAAACTTCTCCACATGGTTTATTGTGTCATATTACATCAATCTATGCTTGACATTTGGCTTCGGTTAACTTTGAAGCTAGTCGAAACGAAGAAAGACCAAAATGGACGAACTTGGTGAAGTTGGATGATTCTTGGACCAAATCTCTTTGTTGGTCTCAAACTTCTCCACATGGTTTATTGTGTCATATTACATCAATCTATGCTTGACATTTGGCTTCGGTTAAATTTGAAGCTAGTCGAAACGAAAGAAAGAAAGACCAAAATGGACGAACTTGGTGAAGTTGGATGATTCTTGGACCAAATCTTCTTCGTTGGTCTCAAACTTCTCCACATGGTTTATTGTGTCATATTACATCAATCTATGCTTGACATTTGGCTTCGGTTAACTTTGAAGCTAGTCGAAACAAGAAGAAAGACCAAAATGGACGAACTTGGTGAGTTGGATGATTCTTGGACCAAATTCTCTTCGTTGGTCTCAAACTTCTCCACATGGTTTATTGTGTCATATTACATCAATCTATGCTTGACATTTGGCTTGTTAACTTTGAAGTAGTCGAAAACGAAGAAAGACCAAAATGGACGAACTTGGTGAAGTTGGATGATTCTTGGACCAAATCTTCTTCGTTGGTCTCAAACTTCTCCACATGGTTTATTGTGTCATATTACATCAATCTCTATGTTGACATTTGGCTTCGGTAACTTTGAAGCTAGTCGAAACGAAGAAAGACCAAAAGGACGAACTTGGTGAAGTTTGATTCTTGGACCAAATCTCTTTGTTGGTCTCAAACTTCTCCACATGGTTTATTGTGCATATTACTCAATCTTTGCTTGACATTTGGCTTCGGTCAACTTTGAAGCTAGTCGAAAACGAAGAAAGACCAAAATGGACGAACTTGGTGAAGTTGGATGATTCTTGGACCAAATCTCTCTTCGTTGGTCTCAAACTTCTCCACATGGTTTATTGTGTCATATTACATCAATCTATGCTTGACATTTGGCTTCGGTTAATTTGAAGCTAGTCGAAACGAAAGAAAGACCAAAATGGACGAACTTGGTGAAGTTGGATGATTCTTGGACCAAATCTCTCTTCGTTGGTCTCAAACTTCTCCACATGGTTTATTGTGTCATTTACATCAATCTATGCTTGACATTTGGCTTTCGGTAACTTTGAAGCTAGTCGAAACGAAGAAAGACCAAAATGGACGAACTTGGTGAAGTTGGATGATTCTTGGACCAAATCTCTCTTCGTTGGTCTCAAATCTCCACATGGTTTATTGTGTATATTACATCAATCTATGCTTGAATTTGGCTTCGGTTAACTTTGAAGCTAGTCGAAACGAAGAAAGACCAAAATGGACGAACTTGGTGAAGTTGGATGATTCTTGGACCAAATCTCTTTCGTTGGTCTCAAACTTCTCCACATGGTTTTGTGTATATTACATCAATCTATGCTTGACATTTGGCTTCGGTTAACTTTGAAGTAGTCGAAACGAAGAAAGACCAAAATGGACGAACTTGGTGAAGTTGGATGATTCTTGGACCAAATCTCTCTTCGTTGGTCTCAAACTTCTCCACATGGTTTATTGTGTCATATTACATCAATCTATGCTTGACATTTGGCTTCGGTCAACTTTGAAGCAGTCGAAACGAAGAAAGACCAAAATGGACGAACTTGGTGAAGTTGGATGATTCTTGGACCAAATCTCTCTTCGTTGGTCTCAAACTTCTCCACATGGTTTATTGTGTCATATTACATCAATCTATGCTTGACATTTGGCTTCGTTAACTTTGAAGCTAGTCGAACGAAGAAGAAAGACCAAATGGACGAACTTGGTGAAGTTGGATGATTCTTGGACCAAATCTCTCTTCGTTGGTCTCAAACTTCTCACATGGTTTATTGTGTCATATTACATCAATCTATGCTTGACATTTGGCTTCGGTCAATTTGAAGCTAGTCGAAACGAAGAAAGACAAAATGGACGAACTTGGTGAAGTTGGATGATTCTTGGACCAAATCTCTCTTCGTTGGTCTCAAACTTTCTACATGGTTTATTGTGTCATATTACATCAATCTATGCTTGACATTTGGCTTCGGTTAAATTTGAAGCTAGTCGAAACGAAAGAAAGACCAAAATGGACGAACTGGTGAAGTTTGGATGATTCTTGGACCAAATCTCTCTGTTGGTCTCAAACTTCTCCACATGGTTTATTGTGTCATATTACATCAATCTATGCTTGACATTTGGCTTCGGTCAACTTTGAAGCAAGTCGAAAACGAAGAAAGACCAAAATGGACGACTTGGTTAATGTGAAGTTGGATGATTCTTGGACCAAATCTCTTTCGTTGGTCTCAAACTTCTCCACATGGTTTTTGTGTCATATTACATCAATCTTTGCAAGACATTTGGCTTCGGTCACTTTGAAGCTAGTCGAAACGAAGAAAGACCAAAATGGACGAACTTGGTGAAGTTGGATGATTCTGTGACCAAATCTCTCTTCGTTGGTCTCAAACTTCTCCACATGGTTTATTGTGTCATATTACATCAATCTATGCTTGACATTTGGCTTCGGTCACTTTGAAGCTAGTCGAACCGAAGAAAGACCAAAATGGACGAACTTGGTGAAGTTGGATGATTCTTGGACAAATCTCTCTTCGTTGGTCTCAAACTTCTCCACATGGTTTATTGTGTCATATTACATAATCTTGCATGACATTTGGCTTCGGTTAACTTTGAAGCTTAGTCGAAACGAAGAAAGAAAGACCAAAATGGACGAACTTGGTGAAGTTGGATGATTCTTGGCCAAATCTCTTTCGTTGGTCTCAAACTTTCCACATGGTTTATTGTGTCATATTACATCAATCTATGCTTGACATTGGCTTTGTTAACTTTGAAGCTAGTCGAAACGAAGAAAGACCAAAATGGACGAACTTGGTGAAGTTGGATGATTCTTGGACCAAATCTCTCTTCGTTGGTCTCAAACTTCTCCACATGGTTTATTGTGTCATATTACATCAATCTATGCTTGACATTTGGCTTCGGTTAACTTTGAAGCTTAGTCGAAACGAAGAAAGACCAAATGGACGAACTTGGTGAAGTTGGATGATTCTTGGACCAAATCTCTCTTCGTTGGTCTCAAACTTCTCCACATGGTTTATTGTGTCATATTACATCAATCTTTGCTAGACATTTGGCTTCGGTTAACTTTGAAGCTAGTCGAAAGAAGAAAGACAAAAATGGACGAACTTGGTGAAGTTGGATGATTCTTGGCCAAATCTCTCTTCGTTGGTCTCAAACTTCTCCACATGGTTTATTGTGTCATATTACATCAATCTATGCTTGACATTTGGCTTCGGTTAAATGAAGTGTCGAAACGAAGAAAGACCAAAATGGACGAACTTGGTGAAGTTGGATGATTCTTGGACCAAATCTCTCTTCGTTGGTCTCAAACTTCTCCACATGGTTTATTGTGTCATATTACATCAATCTATGCTTGACAATTGGCTTCGGTACAATTTGAAGCTAGTCGAAACGAAGAAAGACCAAAATGGACGAACTTGTTAAGTTGGATGATTCTGGACCAAATCTCTCTTCGTTGGTCTCAAACTTTCCACATGGTTTATTTTGTGTCATATTACATCAATCTTTGCAAGACATTTGGCTTCGGTCAACTTTGAAGCAAGTCGAAAACGAAGAAAGCAAAATGGACGAACTTGGTGAAGTTGGATGATTCTTGACCAAATCTCTCTTCGTTGGTCTCAAACTTCTCCACATGGTTTATTGTGTCATATTACATCAATCTTTGCTTGACATTTGGCTTCGGTTAACTTTGAAGCTAGTCGAAACGAAGAAAGACCAAAATGGACGAACTTGGTGAAGTTGGATGATTCTTGGACCAAATCTTCTTCGTTGGTCTCAAACTTCTCACATGGTTTATTGTGTCATATTACATCAATCTTTGCAAGACATTTGGCTTCGGTCAACTTTGAAGCTTGTCGAAAACGAAGAAAGACCAAAATGGACGAACTTGGTGAAGTTGGATGATTCTTGGACCAAATCTTCTTCGTTGGTCTCAAACTTCTCCACATGGTTTATTGTGTATATTACATCAATCTATGCTTGACATTTGGCTTCGGTCATTTGAAGCAAGTCGAAAAGAGAAGACCAAAATGGACGAACTTGGTTAAGTTGGATGATTCTTGGACCAAATCTCTCTTCGTTGGTCTCAAACTTCTCCACATGGTTTATTGTGTCATATTACATCAATCTTTGCAAGACATTTGGCTTCGGTTAACTTTGAAGTAGTCGAAACGAAGAAAGACCAAAATGGACGAACTTGGTGAAGTTGGATGATTCTTGGACCAAATCTCTCTTGTTGGTCTCAAACTTCTCCACATGGTTTATTGTGTCATATTACATCAATCTATGCTTGACATTTGGCTTCGGTCAATTTGAAGCTAGTCGAAACGAAGAAAGACCAAAATGGACGAACTTGGTGAAGTTGGATGATTCTTGGACCAAATCTCTCTTCGTTGGTCTCAAACTTCTCCACATGGTTTATTGTGTCATATTACATCAATCTATGCTTGACATTTGGCTTCGGTTACTTTGAAGCTAGTCGAAACGAAGAAAGACCAAAATGGACGAACTTGGTGAAGTTGGATGATTCTTGGACCAAATCTCTCTTCGTTGGTCTCAAACTTCTCCACATGGTTTATTGTGTCATATTACATCAATCTATGCTTGACATTTGGCTTCGGTTAACTTTGAAGTAGTCGAAACAAAGAAAGACCAAAATGGACGAACTTGGTGAAGTTGGATGATTCTTGGACAAATCTCTCTTCGTTGGTCTCAACTTCTCCACATGGTTTATTGTGTCATATTACATCAATTATGCTTGACATTGGCTTCGGTCACTTTGAAGCTAGTCGAAACGAAGAAAGACCAAAATGGACGAACTTGGTAAGTTGGATGATTCTTGGACCAAATCTCTCTTCGTTGGTCTCAAACTTCTCCACATGGTTTATTGTGCCATATTACATCATCTATGCTTGACATTTGCTTCGGTTAACTTTGAAGCTAGTCGAAACGAAGAAAGACCAAAATGGACGAACTTGGTGAAGTTGGATGATTCTTGGACCAAATCTCTCTTCGTTGGTCTCAAACTTCTCCACATGGTTTATTGTGTCATATTACATCAATCTATGCAAGACATTTGGCTTCGGTCACTTTGAAGAAAGTCGAAAACGAGAAAGACCAAAATGGACGAACTTGGTGAAGTTGGATGATTCTTGGACCAAATCTCTCTTCGTTGGTCTCAAACTTCTCCACATGGTTTATTGTGTCATATTACATCAATCTTGCTTGACATTTGGCTTCGGTTAACTTTGAAGCTAGTCAAAACGAAGAAAGACCAAAATGGACGAACTTGGTGAAGTTGGATGATTCTTGGACCAAATCTCTCTTCGTTGGTCTCAAACTTCTCCACATGGTTTATTGTGTCATATTACATCAATCTTTGCTTGACATTTGGCTTCGGTCCACTTTGAAGCTAGTCGAACGAAGAAAGACCAAAATGGACGAACTTGGTGAAGTTGGATGATTCTTGGACCAAATCTCTCTTCGTTGGTCTCAAACTTCTCCACATGGTTATTGTGTATATTACATCAATCTATGCTTGACATTTGCTTCGGTAACTTTGAAGCTAGTCGAAACGAAGAAAGACCAAAATGGACGAACTTGGTGAAGTTGGATGATTCTTGGACCAAATCTTTTCGTTGGTCTCAAACTTCTCCACATGGTTTATTGTGTCATATTACATCAATCTATGCTTGACATTTGGCTTCGGTTAAATTTGAAGCTAGTCGAAACGAAGAAAGACCAAAATGGAAACTTGGTGAAGTTGGATGATTCTTGGACCAAATCTCTCTTCGTTGGTCTCAAACTTCTCCACATGGTTTATTGTGTCATATTACATCAATCTATGCAAGACATTTGGCTTCGGTCCACTTTGAAGCTAGTCGAAAACGAAGAAAGACCAAAATGGACGAACTTGGTTAAGTTGGATGATTCTTGGACAAATTCTCTTCGTTGGTCTCAAACTTTCCACATGGTTTATTGTGTCATATTACATCAATCTTTGCTTGACATTTGGCTTCGGTCAATTTGAAGCTAGTCGAAACGAAGAAAGACCAAAATGGACGAACTTGGTGAAGTTGGATGATTCTTGGACCAAATCTCTCTTCGTTGGTCTCAAACTTCTCCACATGGTTTATTGTGTCATATTACATCAATCTATGCTTGACATTTGGCTTCGGTCAACTTTGAAGCTAGTCGAAACGAAGAAAGACCAAAAATGGACGAACTTGGTGAAGTTGGATGATTCTTGGACCAAATCTCTTCGTTGGTCTCAAACTTCTCCACATGGTTTATTGTGTCATATTACATCAATCTTTGCTTGACATTTGGCTTCTCGTTAACTTTGAAGCTAGTCGAAACGAAGAAAGACCAAAATGGACGACTTGGTGAAGTTGGATGATTCTTGGACCAAATCTCTCTTCGTTGGTCTCAAACTTCTCCATGGTTTATTGTGTCATATTACATCAATCTATGCTTGACATTTGGCTTCGGTCAACTTTGAAGCTAGTCGAAACGAAGAAAGACCAAAATGGACGAACTTGGTGAAGTTGGATGATTCTTGGACCAAATCTCTTTCGTTGGTCTCAAACTTCTCCACATGGTTATTGTGTCATATTACATCAATCTTTGCTTGACATTTGGCTTCGGTCAACTTTGAAGCTAGTCGAAACGAAGAAAGACCAAAATGGACGAACTTGGTGAAGTTGGATGATTCTTGGACCAAATCTTCTTCGTTGGTCTCAAACTTCTCCACATGGTTTATTGTGTATATTACATCAATCTTTGCAAGACATTTGGCTTCGGTCAACTTTGAAGCTAGTCAAACCGAAGAAAGACCAAAATGGACGAACTTGTGAAAGTGGATGATTCTTGGACCAAATCTCTCTTCGTTGGTCTCAAACTTCTCCACATGGTTTATTGTGTCATATTACATCAATCTTTGCTTGACATTTGGCTTTGGTTAACTTTGAAGCTTGTCGAAACGAAGAAGAAGACCAAAATGGACGAACTTGGTGAAGTTGATGATTCTTGGACCAAATCTCTCTTCGTTGGTCTCAAACTTTCCACATGGTTTATTGTGTCATATTACATCAATCTTTGCTTGACATTTGGCTTCGGTCAACTTTGAAGCTGTCGAAACGAAGAAGAAAGACCAAAATGGACGAACTTGTTAAGTTGGATGATTCTTGGACAAATCTCTCTTCGTTGGTCTCAAACTTCTCCACATGGTTTATTGTGCCATATTACATCAATCTATGCTTGACATTTGGCTTCGGTTAACTTTGAAGCTAGTCGAAACGAAGAAAGGACCAAAATGGACGAACTTGGTGAAGTTGGATGATTCTTGGACCAAATCTCTCTTCGTTGGTCTCAAACTTCTCCACATGGTTTATTGTGTCATATTACATCATTCTTTGCTTGACATTTGGCTTCTGGTCAACTTTGAAGCAAGTCGAAACGAAGAAAGACCAAAATGGACGAACTTGGTGAAGTTGGATGATTCTTGGACAAATCTCTCTTCGTTGGTCTCAAACTTCTCACATGGTTTATTGTGTCATATTACATCAATCTTATGCAAGACATTTGGCTTCGGTTAACTTTGAAGCTAGTCGAAACGAAGAAAGACCAAAATGGACGAACTTGGTGAAGTTGGATGATTCTTGGCCAAATCTCTCTTCGTTGGTCTCAAACTTCTCCACATGGTTTTATGTGTCATATTACATCAATTATGCTTGACATTTTGGCTTCGGTCAAACTTTGAAGCTAGTCGAAACGAAGAAAGACCAAAATGGACGAACTTGGTGAAGTTGGATGATTCTTGGACCATCTCTCTTCGTTGGTCTCAAACTTTCCACATGGTTTATTGTGTATATTACATCAATCTATGCAGAATTTGGCTTCGGTCCAATTTGAAGCAAGTCGAAAACGAAGAAAGACCAAAATGGACGAACTTGGTGAAGTTGGATGATTCTTGGACCAAATCTCTCTTCGTTGGTCTCAAAACTTTCCACATGGTTTATTGTGTCATATTACATCAATCTTGCTAGACATTTGGCTTCGGTTAACTTTGAAGCTTAGTCGAAACGAAGAAAGACCAAAATGGACGAACTTGGTGAAGTTGGATGATTTTGGACCAAATCTCTCTTCGTTGGTCTCAAACTTCTCCACATGGTTTATTGTCCATATTACATCAATCTATGCTTGACATTTGGCTTCGGTTAACTTTGAAGCTAGTCGAAAAAACGAAGAAGAAAAGACCAAAATGACGAACTTGGTGAAGTTGGATGATTCTTGGACCAAATCTCTCTTCGTTGGTCTCAAACTTCTCCACATGGTTTTATTGTTTCATATTACATCAATCTTTGCAAGACATTTGGCTTCGGTTAACTTTGAAGCTAGTCGAAACGAAGAAGACCAAAATGGACGAACTTGGTGAAGTTGGATGATTCTTGGACCAAATCTCTCTTCGTTGGTCTCAAAATTCTCCACATGGTTTATGTGCATTACATCATCTGATGCTTGACATCTGGCTTGGTTAACTTTGAAGCTAAGTCGAAACGAGAAAGACCAAATGGACGAAACTTGGTGAAGTTGGATGATTCTTGGACCAAATCTCTCTTCGTTGGTCTCAAACTTCTCACATGGTTTATTGTGTCAATCTTACATCAAATTCTTGCTTGACATTTGGCTTCGGTTAACTTTGAAGCTAGTCGAAAGAAGAAAGACCAAAATGGACGAACTTG
>JAKRYI020000249.1:0-32503 GCA_022379115.2 Bauhinia variegata | reverse complement strand
CAAACGAAGAAAGACCAAAATGGACGAACTTGTTGAAGTTGGATGATTCTTGGACCAAATCTCTCTTCGTTGGTCTCAAACTTCTCCACATGGTTTATTGTGTCATATTACATCAATCTATGCTTGACATTTGGCTTCGGTCAACTTTGAAGCTAGTCGAAACGAAGAAAGACCAAAATGGACGAACTTGGTGAAGTTGGATGATTCTTGGACCAAATCTCTCTTCGTTGGTCTCAAACTTCTCCACATGGTTTATTGTGTCATATTACATCAATCTTTGCTTGACATTTGGCTTCGGTCAACTTTGAAGCTAGTCGAAACGAAGAAAGACCAAAATGGACGAACTTGGTGAAGTTGGATGATTCTTGGACCAAATCTCTCTTCGTTGGTCTCAAACTTCTCCACATGGTTTATTGTGTCATATTACATCAATCTATGCTTGACATTTGGCTTCGGTCAACTTTGAAGCTAGTCGAAACGAAGAAAGACCAAAATGGACGAACTTGGTGAAGTTGGATGATTCTTGGACCAAATCTCTCTTCGTTGGTCTCAAACTTCTCCACATGGTTTATTGTGTCATATTACATCAATCTATGCTTGACATTTGGCTTCGGTCAACTTTGAAGCTAGTCGAAACGAAGAAAGACCAAAATGGACGAACTTGGTGAAGTTGGATGATTCTTGGACCAAATCTCTCTTCGTTGGTCTCAAACTTCTCCACATGGTTTATTGTGTCATATTACATCAATCTATGCTTGACATTTGGCTTCGGTCAACTTTGAAGCTAGTCGAAACGAAGAAAGACCAAAATGGACGAACTTGGTGAAGTTGGATGATTCTTGGACCAAATCTCTCTTCGTTGGTCTCAAACTTCTCCACATGGTTTATTGTGTCATATTACATCAATCTATGCTTGACATTTGGCTTCGGTCAACTTTGAAGCTAGTCGAAACGAAGAAAGACCAAAATGGACGAACTTGGTGAAGTTGGATGATTCTTGGACCAAATCTCTCTTCGTTGGTCTCAAACTTCTCCACATGGTTTATTGTGTCATATTACATCAATCTATGCTTGACATTTGGCTTCGGTCAACTTTGAAGCTAGTCGAAACGAAGAAAGACCAAAATGGACGAACTTGGTGAAGTTGGATGATTCTTGGACCAAATCTCTCTTCGTTGGTCTCAAACTTCTCCACATGGTTTATTGTGTCATATTACATCAATCTATGCTTGACATTTGGCTTCGGTCAACTTTGAAGCTAGTCGAAACGAAGAAAGACCAAAATGGACGAACTTGGTGAAGTTGGATGATTCTTGGACCAAATCTCTCTTCGTTGGTCTCAAACTTCTCCACATGGTTTATTGTGTCATATTACATCAATCTATGCTTGACATTTGGCTTCGGTCAACTTTGAAGCTAGTCGAAACGAAGAAAGACCAAAATGGACGAACTTGGTGAAGTTGGATGATTCTTGGACCAAATCTCTCTTCGTTGGTCTCAAACTTCTCCACATGGTTTATTGTGTCATATTACATCAATCTATGCTTGACATTTGGCTTCGGTCAACTTTGAAGCTAGTCGAAACGAAGAAAGACCAAAATGGACGAACTTGGTGAAGTTGGATGATTCTTGGACCAAATCTCTCTTCGTTGGTCTCAAACTTCTCCACATGGTTTATTGTGTCATATTACATCAATCTATGCTTGACATTTGGCTTCGGTCAACTTTGAAGCTAGTCGAAACGAAGAAAGACCAAAATGGACGAACTTGGTGAAGTTGGATGATTCTTGGACCAAATCTCTCTTCGTTGGTCTCAAACTTCTCCACATGGTTTATTGTGTCATATTACATCAATCTATGCTTGACATTTGGCTTCGGTCAACTTTGAAGCTAGTCGAAACGAAGAAAGACCAAAATGGACGAACTTGGTGAAGTTGGATGATTCTTGGACCAAATCTCTCTTCGTTGGTCTCAAACTTCTCCACATGGTTTATTGTGTCATATTACATCAATCTATGCTTGACATTTGGCTTCGGTCAACTTTGAAGCTAGTCGAAACGAAGAAAGACCAAAATGGACGAACTTGGTGAAGTTGGATGATTCTTGGACCAAATCTCTCTTCGTTGGTCTCAAACTTCTCCACATGGTTTATTGTGTCATATTACATCAATCTATGCTTGACATTTGGCTTCGGTCAACTTTGAAGCTAGTCGAAACGAAGAAAGACCAAAATGGACGAACTTGGTGAAGTTGGATGATTCTTGGACCAAATCTCTCTTCGTTGGTCTCAAACTTCTCCACATGGTTTATTGTGTCATATTACATCAATCTATGCTTGACATTTGGCTTCGGTCAACTTTGAAGCTAGTCGAAACGAAGAAAGACCAAAATGGACGAACTTGGTTAAGTTGGATGATTCTTGGACCAAATCTCTCTTCGTTGGTCTCAAACTTCTCCACATGGTTTATTGTGTCATATTACATCAATCTATGCTTGACATTTGGCTTCGGTCAACTTTGAAGCTAGTCGAAACGAAGAAAGACCAAAATGGACGAACTTGGTGAAGTTGGATGATTCTTGGACCAAATCTCTCTTCGTTGGTCTCAAACTTCTCCACATGGTTTATTGTGTCATATTACATCAATCTATGCTTGACATTTGGCTTCGGTCAACTTTGAAGCTAGTCGAAACGAAGAAAGACCAAAATGGACGAACTTGGTGAAGTTGGATGATTCTTGGACCAAATCTCTCTTCGTTGGTCTCAAACTTCTCCACATGGTTTATTGTGTCATATTACATCAATCTATGCTTGACATTTGGCTTCGGTCAACTTTGAAGCTAGTCGAAACGAAGAAAGACCAAAATGGACGAACTTGGTGAAGTTGGATGATTCTTGGACCAAATCTCTCTTCGTTGGTCTCAAACTTCTCCACATGGTTTATTGTGTCATATTACATCAATCTATGCTTGACATTTGGCTTCGGTCAACTTTGAAGCTAGTCGAAACGAAGAAAGACCAAAATGGACGAACTTGGTGAAGTTGGATGATTCTTGGACCAAATCTCTCTTCGTTGGTCTCAAACTTCTCCACATGGTTTATTGTGTCATATTACATCAATCTATGCTTGACATTTGGCTTCGGTCAACTTTGAAGCTAGTCGAAACGAAGAAAGACCAAAATGGACGAACTTGGTGAAGTTGGATGATTCTTGGACCAAATCTCTCTTCGTTGGTCTCAAACTTCTCCACATGGTTTATTGTGTCATATTACATCAATCTATGCTTGACATTTGGCTTCGGTCAACTTTGAAGCTAGTCGAAACGAAGAAAGACCAAAATGGACGAACTTGGTTAAGTTGGATGATTCTTGGACCAAATCTCTCTTCGTTGGTCTCAAACTTCTCCACATGGTTTATTGTGTCATATTACATCAATCTATGCTTGACATTTGGCTTCGGTCAACTTTGAAGCTAGTCGAAACGAAGAAAGACCAAAATGGACGAACTTGGTTAAGTTGGATGATTCTTGGACCAAATCTCTCTTCGTTGGTCTCAAACTTCTCCACATGGTTTATTGTGTCATATTACATCAATCTATGCTTGACATTTGGCTTCGGTCAACTTTGAAGCTAGTCGAAACGAAGAAAGACCAAAATGGACGAACTTGGTGAAGTTGGATGATTCTTGGACCAAATCTCTCTTCGTTGGTCTCAAACTTCTCCACATGGTTTATTGTGTCATATTACATCAATCTATGCTTGACATTTGGCTTCGGTCAACTTTGAAGCTAGTCGAAACGAAGAAAGACCAAAATGGACGAACTTGGTGAAGTTGGATGATTCTTGGACCAAATCTCTCTTCGTTGGTCTCAAACTTCTCCACATGGTTTATTGTGTCATATTACATCAATCTATGCTTGACATTTGGCTTCGGTCAACTTTGAAGCTAGTCGAAACGAAGAAAGACCAAAATGGACGAACTTGGTGAAGTTGGATGATTCTTGGACCAAATCTCTCTTCGTTGGTCTCAAACTTCTCCACATGGTTTATTGTGTCATATTACATCAATCTATGCTTGACATTTGGCTTCGGTCAACTTTGAAGCTAGTCGAAACGAAGAAAGACCAAAATGGACGAACTTGGTGAAGTTGGATGATTCTTGGACCAAATCTCTCTTCGTTGGTCTCAAACTTCTCCACATGGTTTATTGTGTCATATTACATCAATCTATGCTTGACATTTGGCTTCGGTCAACTTTGAAGCTAGTCGAAACGAAGAAAGACCAAAATGGACGAACTTGGTGAAGTTGGATGATTCTTGGACCAAATCTCTCTTCGTTGGTCTCAAACTTCTCCACATGGTTTATTGTGTCATATTACATCAATCTATGCTTGACATTTGGCTTCGGTCAACTTTGAAGCTAGTCGAAACGAAGAAAGACCAAAATGGACGAACTTGGTGAAGTTGGATGATTCTTGGACCAAATCTCTCTTCGTTGGTCTCAAACTTCTCCACATGGTTTATTGTGTCATATTACATCAATCTATGCTTGACATTTGGCTTCGGTCAACTTTGAAGCTAGTCGAAACGAAGAAAGACCAAAATGGACGAACTTGGTGAAGTTGGATGATTCTTGGACCAAATCTCTCTTCGTTGGTCTCAAACTTCTCCACATGGTTTATTGTGTCATATTACATCAATCTATGCTTGACATTTGGCTTCGGTCAACTTTGAAGCTAGTCGAAACGAAGAAAGACCAAAATGGACGAACTTGGTGAAGTTGGATGATTCTTGGACCAAATCTCTCTTCGTTGGTCTCAAACTTCTCCACATGGTTTATTGTGTCATATTACATCAATCTATGCTTGACATTTGGCTTCGGTCAACTTTGAAGCTAGTCGAAACGAAGAAAGACCAAAATGGACGAACTTGGTGAAGTTGGATGATTCTTGGACCAAATCTCTCTTCGTTGGTCTCAAACTTCTCCACATGGTTTATTGTGTCATATTACATCAATCTATGCTTGACATTTGGCTTCGGTCAACTTTGAAGCTAGTCGAAACGAAGAAAGACCAAAATGGACGAACTTGGTTAAGTTGGATGATTCTTGGACCAAATCTCTCTTCGTTGGTCTCAAACTTCTCCACATGGTTTATTGTGTCATATTACATCAATCTATGCTTGACATTTGGCTTCGGTCAACTTTGAAGCTAGTCGAAACGAAGAAAGACCAAAATGGACGAACTTGGTTAAGTTGGATGATTCTTGGACCAAATCTCTCTTCGTTGGTCTCAAACTTCTCCACATGGTTTATTGTGTCATATTACATCAATCTATGCTTGACATTTGGCTTCGGTCAACTTTGAAGCTAGTCGAAACGAAGAAAGACCAAAATGGACGAACTTGGTTAAGTTGGATGATTCTTGGACCAAATCTCTCTTCGTTGGTCTCAAACTTCTCCACATGGTTTATTGTGTCATATTACATCAATCTATGCTTGACATTTGGCTTCGGTCAACTTTGAAGCTAGTCGAAACGAAGAAAGACCAAAATGGACGAACTTGGTTAAGTTGGATGATTCTTGGACCAAATCTCTCTTCGTTGGTCTCAAACTTCTCCACATGGTTTATTGTGTCATATTACATCAATCTATGCTTGACATTTGGCTTCGGTCAACTTTGAAGCTAGTCGAAACGAAGAAAGACCAAAATGGACGAACTTGGTTAAGTTGGATGATTCTTGGACCAAATCTCTCTTCGTTGGTCTCAAACTTCTCCACATGGTTTATTGTGTCATATTACATCAATCTATGCTTGACATTTGGCTTCGGTCAACTTTGAAGCTAGTCGAAACGAAGAAAGACCAAAATGGACGAACTTGGTTAAGTTGGATGATTCTTGGACCAAATCTCTCTTCGTTGGTCTCAAACTTCTCCACATGGTTTATTGTGTCATATTACATCAATCTATGCTTGACATTTGGCTTCGGTCAACTTTGAAGCTAGTCGAAACGAAGAAAGACCAAAATGGACGAACTTGGTTAAGTTGGATGATTCTTGGACCAAATCTCTCTTCGTTGGTCTCAAACTTCTCCACATGGTTTATTGTGTCATATTACATCAATCTATGCTTGACATTTGGCTTCGGTCAACTTTGAAGCTAGTCGAAACGAAGAAAGACCAAAATGGACGAACTTGGTTAAGTTGGATGATTCTTGGACCAAATCTCTCTTCGTTGGTCTCAAACTTCTCCACATGGTTTATTGTGTCATATTACATCAATCTATGCTTGACATTTGGCTTCGGTCAACTTTGAAGCTAGTCGAAACGAAGAAAGACCAAAATGGACGAACTTGGTTAAGTTGGATGATTCTTGGACCAAATCTCTCTTCGTTGGTCTCAAACTTCTCCACATGGTTTATTGTGTCATATTACATCAATCTATGCTTGACATTTGGCTTCGGTCAACTTTGAAGCTAGTCGAAACGAAGAAAGACCAAAATGGACGAACTTGGTGAAGTTGGATGATTCTTGGACCAAATCTCTCTTCGTTGGTCTCAAACTTCTCCACATGGTTTATTGTGTCATATTACATCAATCTATGCTTGACATTTGGCTTCGGTCAACTTTGAAGCTAGTCGAAACGAAGAAAGACCAAAATGGACGAACTTGGTTAAGTTGGATGATTCTTGGACCAAATCTCTCTTCGTTGGTCTCAAACTTCTCCACATGGTTTATTGTGTCATATTACATCAATCTATGCTTGACATTTGGCTTCGGTCAACTTTGAAGCTAGTCGAAACGAAGAAAGACCAAAATGGACGAACTTGGTGAAGTTGGATGATTCTTGGACCAAATCTCTCTTCGTTGGTCTCAAACTTCTCCACATGGTTTATTGTGTCATATTACATCAATCTATGCTTGACATTTGGCTTCGGTCAACTTTGAAGCTAGTCGAAACGAAGAAAGACCAAAATGGACGAACTTGGTTAAGTTGGATGATTCTTGGACCAAATCTCTCTTCGTTGGTCTCAAACTTCTCCACATGGTTTATTGTGTCATATTACATCAATCTATGCTTGACATTTGGCTTCGGTCAACTTTGAAGCTAGTCGAAACGAAGAAAGACCAAAATGGACGAACTTGGTTAAGTTGGATGATTCTTGGACCAAATCTCTCTTCGTTGGTCTCAAACTTCTCCACATGGTTTATTGTGTCATATTACATCAATCTATGCTTGACATTTGGCTTCGGTCAACTTTGAAGCTAGTCGAAACGAAGAAAGACCAAAATGGACGAACTTGGTTAAGTTGGATGATTCTTGGACCAAATCTCTCTTCGTTGGTCTCAAACTTCTCCACATGGTTTATTGTGTCATATTACATCAATCTATGCTTGACATTTGGCTTCGGTCAACTTTGAAGCTAGTCGAAACGAAGAAAGACCAAAATGGACGAACTTGGTTAAGTTGGATGATTCTTGGACCAAATCTCTCTTCGTTGGTCTCAAACTTCTCCACATGGTTTATTGTGTCATATTACATCAATCTATGCTTGACATTTGGCTTCGGTCAACTTTGAAGCTAGTCGAAACGAAGAAAGACCAAAATGGACGAACTTGGTTAAGTTGGATGATTCTTGGACCAAATCTCTCTTCGTTGGTCTCAAACTTCTCCACATGGTTTATTGTGTCATATTACATCAATCTATGCTTGACATTTGGCTTCGGTCAACTTTGAAGCTAGTCGAAACGAAGAAAGACCAAAATGGACGAACTTGGTTAAGTTGGATGATTCTTGGACCAAATCTCTCTTCGTTGGTCTCAAACTTCTCCACATGGTTTATTGTGTCATATTACATCAATCTATGCTTGACATTTGGCTTCGGTCAACTTTGAAGCTAGTCGAAACGAAGAAAGACCAAAATGGACGAACTTGGTTAAGTTGGATGATTCTTGGACCAAATCTCTCTTCGTTGGTCTCAAACTTCTCCACATGGTTTATTGTGTCATATTACATCAATCTATGCTTGACATTTGGCTTCGGTCAACTTTGAAGCTAGTCGAAACGAAGAAAGACCAAAATGGACGAACTTGGTTAAGTTGGATGATTCTTGGACCAAATCTCTCTTCGTTGGTCTCAAACTTCTCCACATGGTTTATTGTGTCATATTACATCAATCTATGCTTGACATTTGGCTTCGGTCAACTTTGAAGCTAGTCGAAACGAAGAAAGACCAAAATGGACGAACTTGGTTAAGTTGGATGATTCTTGGACCAAATCTCTCTTCGTTGGTCTCAAACTTCTCCACATGGTTTATTGTGTCATATTACATCAATCTATGCTTGACATTTGGCTTCGGTCAACTTTGAAGCTAGTCGAAACGAAGAAAGACCAAAATGGACGAACTTGGTTAAGTTGGATGATTCTTGGACCAAATCTCTCTTCGTTGGTCTCAAACTTCTCCACATGGTTTATTGTGTCATATTACATCAATCTATGCTTGACATTTGGCTTCGGTCAACTTTGAAGCTAGTCGAAACGAAGAAAGACCAAAATGGACGAACTTGGTTAAGTTGGATGATTCTTGGACCAAATCTCTCTTCGTTGGTCTCAAACTTCTCCACATGGTTTATTGTGTCATATTACATCAATCTATGCTTGACATTTGGCTTCGGTCAACTTTGAAGCTAGTCGAAACGAAGAAAGACCAAAATGGACGAACTTGGTTAAGTTGGATGATTCTTGGACCAAATCTCTCTTCGTTGGTCTCAAACTTCTCCACATGGTTTATTGTGTCATATTACATCAATCTATGCTTGACATTTGGCTTCGGTCAACTTTGAAGCTAGTCGAAACGAAGAAAGACCAAAATGGACGAACTTGGTTAAGTTGGATGATTCTTGGACCAAATCTCTCTTCGTTGGTCTCAAACTTCTCCACATGGTTTATTGTGTCATATTACATCAATCTATGCTTGACATTTGGCTTCGGTCAACTTTGAAGCTAGTCGAAACGAAGAAAGACCAAAATGGACGAACTTGGTTAAGTTGGATGATTCTTGGACCAAATCTCTCTTCGTTGGTCTCAAACTTCTCCACATGGTTTATTGTGTCATATTACATCAATCTATGCTTGACATTTGGCTTCGGTCAACTTTGAAGCTAGTCGAAACGAAGAAAGACCAAAATGGACGAACTTGGTGAAGTTGGATGATTCTTGGACCAAATCTCTCTTCGTTGGTCTCAAACTTCTCCACATGGTTTATTGTGTCATATTACATCAATCTATGCTTGACATTTGGCTTCGGTCAACTTTGAAGCTAGTCGAAACGAAGAAAGACCAAAATGGACGAACTTGGTTAAGTTGGATGATTCTTGGACCAAATCTCTCTTCGTTGGTCTCAAACTTCTCCACATGGTTTATTGTGTCATATTACATCAATCTATGCTTGACATTTGGCTTCGGTCAACTTTGAAGCTAGTCGAAACGAAGAAAGACCAAAATGGACGAACTTGGTTAAGTTGGATGATTCTTGGACCAAATCTCTCTTCGTTGGTCTCAAACTTCTCCACATGGTTTATTGTGTCATATTACATCAATCTATGCTTGACATTTGGCTTCGGTCAACTTTGAAGCTAGTCGAAACGAAGAAAGACCAAAATGGACGAACTTGGTTAAGTTGGATGATTCTTGGACCAAATCTCTCTTCGTTGGTCTCAAACTTCTCCACATGGTTTATTGTGTCATATTACATCAATCTATGCTTGACATTTGGCTTCGGTCAACTTTGAAGCTAGTCGAAACGAAGAAAGACCAAAATGGACGAACTTGGTTAAGTTGGATGATTCTTGGACCAAATCTCTCTTCGTTGGTCTCAAACTTCTCCACATGGTTTATTGTGTCATATTACATCAATCTATGCTTGACATTTGGCTTCGGTCAACTTTGAAGCTAGTCGAAACGAAGAAAGACCAAAATGGACGAACTTGGTTAAGTTGGATGATTCTTGGACCAAATCTCTCTTCGTTGGTCTCAAACTTCTCCACATGGTTTATTGTGTCATATTACATCAATCTATGCTTGACATTTGGCTTCGGTCAACTTTGAAGCTAGTCGAAACGAAGAAAGACCAAAATGGACGAACTTGGTTAAGTTGGATGATTCTTGGACCAAATCTCTCTTCGTTGGTCTCAAACTTCTCCACATGGTTTATTGTGTCATATTACATCAATCTATGCTTGACATTTGGCTTCGGTCAACTTTGAAGCTAGTCGAAACGAAGAAAGACCAAAATGGACGAACTTGGTTAAGTTGGATGATTCTTGGACCAAATCTCTCTTCGTTGGTCTCAAACTTCTCCACATGGTTTATTGTGTCATATTACATCAATCTATGCTTGACATTTGGCTTCGGTCAACTTTGAAGCTAGTCGAAACGAAGAAAGACCAAAATGGACGAACTTGGTTAAGTTGGATGATTCTTGGACCAAATCTCTCTTCGTTGGTCTCAAACTTCTCCACATGGTTTATTGTGTCATATTACATCAATCTATGCTTGACATTTGGCTTCGGTCAACTTTGAAGCTAGTCGAAACGAAGAAAGACCAAAATGGACGAACTTGGTTAAGTTGGATGATTCTTGGACCAAATCTCTCTTCGTTGGTCTCAAACTTCTCCACATGGTTTATTGTGTCATATTACATCAATCTATGCTTGACATTTGGCTTCGGTCAACTTTGAAGCTAGTCGAAACGAAGAAAGACCAAAATGGACGAACTTGGTTAAGTTGGATGATTCTTGGACCAAATCTCTCTTCGTTGGTCTCAAACTTCTCCACATGGTTTATTGTGTCATATTACATCAATCTATGCTTGACATTTGGCTTCGGTCAACTTTGAAGCTAGTCGAAACGAAGAAAGACCAAAATGGACGAACTTGGTTAAGTTGGATGATTCTTGGACCAAATCTCTCTTCGTTGGTCTCAAACTTCTCCACATGGTTTATTGTGTCATATTACATCAATCTATGCTTGACATTTGGCTTCGGTCAACTTTGAAGCTAGTCGAAACGAAGAAAGACCAAAATGGACGAACTTGGTTAAGTTGGATGATTCTTGGACCAAATCTCTCTTCGTTGGTCTCAAACTTCTCCACATGGTTTATTGTGTCATATTACATCAATCTATGCTTGACATTTGGCTTCGGTCAACTTTGAAGCTAGTCGAAACGAAGAAAGACCAAAATGGACGAACTTGGTTAAGTTGGATGATTCTTGGACCAAATCTCTCTTCGTTGGTCTCAAACTTCTCCACATGGTTTATTGTGTCATATTACATCAATCTATGCTTGACATTTGGCTTCGGTCAACTTTGAAGCTAGTCGAAACGAAGAAAGACCAAAATGGACGAACTTGGTTAAGTTGGATGATTCTTGGACCAAATCTCTCTTCGTTGGTCTCAAACTTCTCCACATGGTTTATTGTGTCATATTACATCAATCTATGCTTGACATTTGGCTTCGGTCAACTTTGAAGCTAGTCGAAACGAAGAAAGACCAAAATGGACGAACTTGGTTAAGTTGGATGATTCTTGGACCAAATCTCTCTTCGTTGGTCTCAAACTTCTCCACATGGTTTATTGTGTCATATTACATCAATCTATGCTTGACATTTGGCTTCGGTCAACTTTGAAGCTAGTCGAAACGAAGAAAGACCAAAATGGACGAACTTGGTGAAGTTGGATGATTCTTGGACCAAATCTCTCTTCGTTGGTCTCAAACTTCTCCACATGGTTTATTGTGTCATATTACATCAATCTATGCTTGACATTTGGCTTCGGTCAACTTTGAAGCTAGTCGAAACGAAGAAAGACCAAAATGGACGAACTTGGTGAAGTTGGATGATTCTTGGACCAAATCTCTCTTCGTTGGTCTCAAACTTCTCCACATGGTTTATTGTGTCATATTACATCAATCTATGCTTGACATTTGGCTTCGGTCAACTTTGAAGCTAGTCGAAACGAAGAAAGACCAAAATGGACGAACTTGGTGAAGTTGGATGATTCTTGGACCAAATCTCTCTTCGTTGGTCTCAAACTTCTCCACATGGTTTATTGTGTCATATTACATCAATCTATGCTTGACATTTGGCTTCGGTCAACTTTGAAGCTAGTCGAAACGAAGAAAGACCAAAATGGACGAACTTGGTTAAGTTGGATGATTCTTGGACCAAATCTCTCTTCGTTGGTCTCAAACTTCTCCACATGGTTTATTGTGTCATATTACATCAATCTATGCTTGACATTTGGCTTCGGTCAACTTTGAAGCTAGTCGAAACGAAGAAAGACCAAAATGGACGAACTTGGTTAAGTTGGATGATTCTTGGACCAAATCTCTCTTCGTTGGTCTCAAACTTCTCCACATGGTTTATTGTGTCATATTACATCAATCTATGCTTGACATTTGGCTTCGGTCAACTTTGAAGCTAGTCGAAACGAAGAAAGACCAAAATGGACGAACTTGGTTAAGTTGGATGATTCTTGGACCAAATCTCTCTTCGTTGGTCTCAAACTTCTCCACATGGTTTATTGTGTCATATTACATCAATCTATGCTTGACATTTGGCTTCGGTCAACTTTGAAGCTAGTCGAAACGAAGAAAGACCAAAATGGACGAACTTGGTTAAGTTGGATGATTCTTGGACCAAATCTCTCTTCGTTGGTCTCAAACTTCTCCACATGGTTTATTGTGTCATATTACATCAATCTATGCTTGACATTTGGCTTCGGTCAACTTTGAAGCTAGTCGAAACGAAGAAAGACCAAAATGGACGAACTTGGTTAAGTTGGATGATTCTTGGACCAAATCTCTCTTCGTTGGTCTCAAACTTCTCCACATGGTTTATTGTGTCATATTACATCAATCTATGCTTGACATTTGGCTTCGGTCAACTTTGAAGCTAGTCGAAACGAAGAAAGACCAAAATGGACGAACTTGGTTAAGTTGGATGATTCTTGGACCAAATCTCTCTTCGTTGGTCTCAAACTTCTCCACATGGTTTATTGTGTCATATTACATCAATCTATGCTTGACATTTGGCTTCGGTCAACTTTGAAGCTAGTCGAAACGAAGAAAGACCAAAATGGACGAACTTGGTTAAGTTGGATGATTCTTGGACCAAATCTCTCTTCGTTGGTCTCAAACTTCTCCACATGGTTTATTGTGTCATATTACATCAATCTATGCTTGACATTTGGCTTCGGTCAACTTTGAAGCTAGTCGAAACGAAGAAAGACCAAAATGGACGAACTTGGTTAAGTTGGATGATTCTTGGACCAAATCTCTCTTCGTTGGTCTCAAACTTCTCCACATGGTTTATTGTGTCATATTACATCAATCTATGCTTGACATTTGGCTTCGGTCAACTTTGAAGCTAGTCGAAACGAAGAAAGACCAAAATGGACGAACTTGGTTAAGTTGGATGATTCTTGGACCAAATCTCTCTTCGTTGGTCTCAAACTTCTCCACATGGTTTATTGTGTCATATTACATCAATCTATGCTTGACATTTGGCTTCGGTCAACTTTGAAGCTAGTCGAAACGAAGAAAGACCAAAATGGACGAACTTGGTTAAGTTGGATGATTCTTGGACCAAATCTCTCTTCGTTGGTCTCAAACTTCTCCACATGGTTTATTGTGTCATATTACATCAATCTATGCTTGACATTTGGCTTCGGTCAACTTTGAAGCTAGTCGAAACGAAGAAAGACCAAAATGGACGAACTTGGTGAAGTTGGATGATTCTTGGACCAAATCTCTCTTCGTTGGTCTCAAACTTCTCCACATGGTTTATTGTGTCATATTACATCAATCTATGCTTGACATTTGGCTTCGGTCAACTTTGAAGCTAGTCGAAACGAAGAAAGACCAAAATGGACGAACTTGGTGAAGTTGGATGATTCTTGGACCAAATCTCTCTTCGTTGGTCTCAAACTTCTCCACATGGTTTATTGTGTCATATTACATCAATCTATGCTTGACATTTGGCTTCGGTCAACTTTGAAGCTAGTCGAAACGAAGAAAGACCAAAATGGACGAACTTGGTTAAGTTGGATGATTCTTGGACCAAATCTCTCTTCGTTGGTCTCAAACTTCTCCACATGGTTTATTGTGTCATATTACATCAATCTATGCTTGACATTTGGCTTCGGTCAACTTTGAAGCTAGTCGAAACGAAGAAAGACCAAAATGGACGAACTTGGTTAAGTTGGATGATTCTTGGACCAAATCTCTCTTCGTTGGTCTCAAACTTCTCCACATGGTTTATTGTGTCATATTACATCAATCTATGCTTGACATTTGGCTTCGGTCAACTTTGAAGCTAGTCGAAACGAAGAAAGACCAAAATGGACGAACTTGGTTAAGTTGGATGATTCTTGGACCAAATCTCTCTTCGTTGGTCTCAAACTTCTCCACATGGTTTATTGTGTCATATTACATCAATCTATGCTTGACATTTGGCTTCGGTCAACTTTGAAGCTAGTCGAAACGAAGAAAGACCAAAATGGACGAACTTGGTTAAGTTGGATGATTCTTGGACCAAATCTCTCTTCGTTGGTCTCAAACTTCTCCACATGGTTTATTGTGTCATATTACATCAATCTATGCTTGACATTTGGCTTCGGTCAACTTTGAAGCTAGTCGAAACGAAGAAAGACCAAAATGGACGAACTTGGTTAAGTTGGATGATTCTTGGACCAAATCTCTCTTCGTTGGTCTCAAACTTCTCCACATGGTTTATTGTGTCATATTACATCAATCTATGCTTGACATTTGGCTTCGGTCAACTTTGAAGCTAGTCGAAACGAAGAAAGACCAAAATGGACGAACTTGGTTAAGTTGGATGATTCTTGGACCAAATCTCTCTTCGTTGGTCTCAAACTTCTCCACATGGTTTATTGTGTCATATTACATCAATCTATGCTTGACATTTGGCTTCGGTCAACTTTGAAGCTAGTCGAAACGAAGAAAGACCAAAATGGACGAACTTGGTTAAGTTGGATGATTCTTGGACCAAATCTCTCTTCGTTGGTCTCAAACTTCTCCACATGGTTTATTGTGTCATATTACATCAATCTATGCTTGACATTTGGCTTCGGTCAACTTTGAAGCTAGTCGAAACGAAGAAAGACCAAAATGGACGAACTTGGTGAAGTTGGATGATTCTTGGACCAAATCTCTCTTCGTTGGTCTCAAACTTCTCCACATGGTTTATTGTGTCATATTACATCAATCTATGCTTGACATTTGGCTTCGGTCAACTTTGAAGCTAGTCGAAACGAAGAAAGACCAAAATGGACGAACTTGGTTAAGTTGGATGATTCTTGGACCAAATCTCTCTTCGTTGGTCTCAAACTTCTCCACATGGTTTATTGTGTCATATTACATCAATCTATGCTTGACATTTGGCTTCGGTCAACTTTGAAGCTAGTCGAAACGAAGAAAGACCAAAATGGACGAACTTGGTGAAGTTGGATGATTCTTGGACCAAATCTCTCTTCGTTGGTCTCAAACTTCTCCACATGGTTTATTGTGTCATATTACATCAATCTATGCTTGACATTTGGCTTCGGTCAACTTTGAAGCTAGTCGAAACGAAGAAAGACCAAAATGGACGAACTTGGTTAAGTTGGATGATTCTTGGACCAAATCTCTCTTCGTTGGTCTCAAACTTCTCCACATGGTTTATTGTGTCATATTACATCAATCTATGCTTGACATTTGGCTTCGGTCAACTTTGAAGCTAGTCGAAACGAAGAAAGACCAAAATGGACGAACTTGGTGAAGTTGGATGATTCTTGGACCAAATCTCTCTTCGTTGGTCTCAAACTTCTCCACATGGTTTATTGTGTCATATTACATCAATCTATGCTTGACATTTGGCTTCGGTCAACTTTGAAGCTAGTCGAAACGAAGAAAGACCAAAATGGACGAACTTGGTTAAGTTGGATGATTCTTGGACCAAATCTCTCTTCGTTGGTCTCAAACTTCTCCACATGGTTTATTGTGTCATATTACATCAATCTATGCTTGACATTTGGCTTCGGTCAACTTTGAAGCTAGTCGAAACGAAGAAAGACCAAAATGGACGAACTTGGTTAAGTTGGATGATTCTTGGACCAAATCTCTCTTCGTTGGTCTCAAACTTCTCCACATGGTTTATTGTGTCATATTACATCAATCTATGCTTGACATTTGGCTTCGGTCAACTTTGAAGCTAGTCGAAACGAAGAAAGACCAAAATGGACGAACTTGGTGAAGTTGGATGATTCTTGGACCAAATCTCTCTTCGTTGGTCTCAAACTTCTCCACATGGTTTATTGTGTCATATTACATCAATCTATGCTTGACATTTGGCTTCGGTCAACTTTGAAGCTAGTCGAAACGAAGAAAGACCAAAATGGACGAACTTGGTGAAGTTGGATGATTCTTGGACCAAATCTCTCTTCGTTGGTCTCAAACTTCTCCACATGGTTTATTGTGTCATATTACATCAATCTATGCTTGACATTTGGCTTCGGTCAACTTTGAAGCTAGTCGAAACGAAGAAAGACCAAAATGGACGAACTTGGTTAAGTTGGATGATTCTTGGACCAAATCTCTCTTCGTTGGTCTCAAACTTCTCCACATGGTTTATTGTGTCATATTACATCAATCTATGCTTGACATTTGGCTTCGGTCAACTTTGAAGCTAGTCGAAACGAAGAAAGACCAAAATGGACGAACTTGGTGAAGTTGGATGATTCTTGGACCAAATCTCTCTTCGTTGGTCTCAAACTTCTCCACATGGTTTATTGTGTCATATTACATCAATCTATGCTTGACATTTGGCTTCGGTCAACTTTGAAGCTAGTCGAAACGAAGAAAGACCAAAATGGACGAACTTGGTGAAGTTGGATGATTCTTGGACCAAATCTCTCTTCGTTGGTCTCAAACTTCTCCACATGGTTTATTGTGTCATATTACATCAATCTATGCTTGACATTTGGCTTCGGTCAACTTTGAAGCTAGTCGAAACGAAGAAAGACCAAAATGGACGAACTTGGTGAAGTTGGATGATTCTTGGACCAAATCTCTCTTCGTTGGTCTCAAACTTCTCCACATGGTTTATTGTGTCATATTACATCAATCTATGCTTGACATTTGGCTTCGGTCAACTTTGAAGCTAGTCGAAACGAAGAAAGACCAAAATGGACGAACTTGGTGAAGTTGGATGATTCTTGGACCAAATCTCTCTTCGTTGGTCTCAAACTTCTCCACATGGTTTATTGTGTCATATTACATCAATCTATGCTTGACATTTGGCTTCGGTCAACTTTGAAGCTAGTCGAAACGAAGAAAGACCAAAATGGACGAACTTGGTGAAGTTGGATGATTCTTGGACCAAATCTCTCTTCGTTGGTCTCAAACTTCTCCACATGGTTTATTGTGTCATATTACATCAATCTATGCTTGACATTTGGCTTCGGTCAACTTTGAAGCTAGTCGAAACGAAGAAAGACCAAAATGGACGAACTTGGTGAAGTTGGATGATTCTTGGACCAAATCTCTCTTCGTTGGTCTCAAACTTCTCCACATGGTTTATTGTGTCATATTACATCAATCTATGCTTGACATTTGGCTTCGGTCAACTTTGAAGCTAGTCGAAACGAAGAAAGACCAAAATGGACGAACTTGGTGAAGTTGGATGATTCTTGGACCAAATCTCTCTTCGTTGGTCTCAAACTTCTCCACATGGTTTATTGTGTCATATTACATCAATCTATGCTTGACATTTGGCTTCGGTCAACTTTGAAGCTAGTCGAAACGAAGAAAGACCAAAATGGACGAACTTGGTGAAGTTGGATGATTCTTGGACCAAATCTCTCTTCGTTGGTCTCAAACTTCTCCACATGGTTTATTGTGTCATATTACATCAATCTATGCTTGACATTTGGCTTCGGTCAACTTTGAAGCTAGTCGAAACGAAGAAAGACCAAAATGGACGAACTTGGTGAAGTTGGATGATTCTTGGACCAAATCTCTCTTCGTTGGTCTCAAACTTCTCCACATGGTTTATTGTGTCATATTACATCAATCTATGCTTGACATTTGGCTTCGGTCAACTTTGAAGCTAGTCGAAACGAAGAAAGACCAAAATGGACGAACTTGGTGAAGTTGGATGATTCTTGGACCAAATCTCTCTTCGTTGGTCTCAAACTTCTCCACATGGTTTATTGTGTCATATTACATCAATCTATGCTTGACATTTGGCTTCGGTCAACTTTGAAGCTAGTCGAAACGAAGAAAGACCAAAATGGACGAACTTGGTGAAGTTGGATGATTCTTGGACCAAATCTCTCTTCGTTGGTCTCAAACTTCTCCACATGGTTTATTGTGTCATATTACATCAATCTATGCTTGACATTTGGCTTCGGTCAACTTTGAAGCTAGTCGAAACGAAGAAAGACCAAAATGGACGAACTTGGTGAAGTTGGATGATTCTTGGACCAAATCTCTCTTCGTTGGTCTCAAACTTCTCCACATGGTTTATTGTGTCATATTACATCAATCTATGCTTGACATTTGGCTTCGGTCAACTTTGAAGCTAGTCGAAACGAAGAAAGACCAAAATGGACGAACTTGGTGAAGTTGGATGATTCTTGGACCAAATCTCTCTTCGTTGGTCTCAAACTTCTCCACATGGTTTATTGTGTCATATTACATCAATCTATGCTTGACATTTGGCTTCGGTCAACTTTGAAGCTAGTCGAAACGAAGAAAGACCAAAATGGACGAACTTGGTGAAGTTGGATGATTCTTGGACCAAATCTCTCTTCGTTGGTCTCAAACTTCTCCACATGGTTTATTGTGTCATATTACATCAATCTATGCTTGACATTTGGCTTCGGTCAACTTTGAAGCTAGTCGAAACGAAGAAAGACCAAAATGGACGAACTTGGTGAAGTTGGATGATTCTTGGACCAAATCTCTCTTCGTTGGTCTCAAACTTCTCCACATGGTTTATTGTGTCATATTACATCAATCTATGCTTGACATTTGGCTTCGGTCAACTTTGAAGCTAGTCGAAACGAAGAAAGACCAAAATGGACGAACTTGGTTAAGTTGGATGATTCTTGGACCAAATCTCTCTTCGTTGGTCTCAAACTTCTCCACATGGTTTATTGTGTCATATTACATCAATCTATGCTTGACATTTGGCTTCGGTCAACTTTGAAGCTAGTCGAAACGAAGAAAGACCAAAATGGACGAACTTGGTGAAGTTGGATGATTCTTGGACCAAATCTCTCTTCGTTGGTCTCAAACTTCTCCACATGGTTTATTGTGTCATATTACATCAATCTATGCTTGACATTTGGCTTCGGTCAACTTTGAAGCTAGTCGAAACGAAGAAAGACCAAAATGGACGAACTTGGTGAAGTTGGATGATTCTTGGACCAAATCTCTCTTCGTTGGTCTCAAACTTCTCCACATGGTTTATTGTGTCATATTACATCAATCTATGCTTGACATTTGGCTTCGGTCAACTTTGAAGCTAGTCGAAACGAAGAAAGACCAAAATGGACGAACTTGGTGAAGTTGGATGATTCTTGGACCAAATCTCTCTTCGTTGGTCTCAAACTTCTCCACATGGTTTATTGTGTCATATTACATCAATCTATGCTTGACATTTGGCTTCGGTCAACTTTGAAGCTAGTCGAAACGAAGAAAGACCAAAATGGACGAACTTGGTGAAGTTGGATGATTCTTGGACCAAATCTCTCTTCGTTGGTCTCAAACTTCTCCACATGGTTTATTGTGTCATATTACATCAATCTATGCTTGACATTTGGCTTCGGTCAACTTTGAAGCTAGTCGAAACGAAGAAAGACCAAAATGGACGAACTTGGTGAAGTTGGATGATTCTTGGACCAAATCTCTCTTCGTTGGTCTCAAACTTCTCCACATGGTTTATTGTGTCATATTACATCAATCTATGCTTGACATTTGGCTTCGGTCAACTTTGAAGCTAGTCGAAACGAAGAAAGACCAAAATGGACGAACTTGGTAAGTTGGATGATTCTTGGACCAAATCTCTCTTCGTTGGTCTCAAACTTCTCCACATGGTTTATTGTGTCATATTACATCAATCTATGCTTGACATTTGGCTTCGGTCAACTTTGAAGCTAGTCGAAACGAAGAAAGACCAAAATGGACGAACTTGGTGAAGTTGGATGATTCTTGGACCAAATCTCTCTTCGTTGGTCTCAAACTTCTCCACATGGTTTATTGTGTCATATTACATCAATCTATGCTTGACATTTGGCTTCGGTCAACTTTGAAGCTAGTCGAAACGAAGAAAGACCAAAATGGACGAACTTGGTGAAGTTGGATGATTCTTGGACCAAATCTCTCTTCGTTGGTCTCAAACTTCTCCACATGGTTTATTGTGTCATATTACATCAATCTATGCTTGACATTTGGCTTCGGTCAACTTTGAAGCTAGTCGAAACGAAGAAAGACCAAAATGGACGAACTTGGTGAAGTTGGATGATTCTTGGACCAAATCTCTCTTCGTTGGTCTCAAACTTCTCCACATGGTTTATTGTGTCATATTACATCAATCTATGCTTGACATTTGGCTTCGGTCAACTTTGAAGCTAGTCGAAACGAAGAAAGACCAAAATGGACGAACTTGGTGAAGTTGGATGATTCTTGGACCAAATCTCTCTTCGTTGGTCTCAAACTTCTCCACATGGTTTATTGTGTCATATTACATCAATCTATGCTTGACATTTGGCTTCGGTCAACTTTGAAGCTAGTCGAAACGAAGAAAGACCAAAATGGACGAACTTGGTGAAGTTGGATGATTCTTGGACCAAATCTCTCTTCGTTGGTCTCAAACTTCTCCACATGGTTTATTGTGTCATATTACATCAATCTATGCTTGACATTTGGCTTCGGTCAACTTTGAAGCTAGTCGAAACGAAGAAAGACCAAAATGGACGAACTTGGTGAAGTTGGATGATTCTTGGACCAAATCTCTCTTCGTTGGTCTCAAACTTCTCCACATGGTTTATTGTGTCATATTACATCAATCTATGCTTGACATTTGGCTTCGGTCAACTTTGAAGCTAGTCGAAACGAAGAAAGACCAAAATGGACGAACTTGGTGAAGTTGGATGATTCTTGGACCAAATCTCTCTTCGTTGGTCTCAAACTTCTCCACATGGTTTATTGTGTCATATTACATCAATCTATGCTTGACATTTGGCTTCGGTCAACTTTGAAGCTAGTCGAAACGAAGAAAGACCAAAATGGACGAACTTGGTGAAGTTGGATGATTCTTGGACCAAATCTCTCTTCGTTGGTCTCAAACTTCTCCACATGGTTTATTGTGTCATATTACATCAATCTATGCTTGACATTTGGCTTCGGTCAACTTTGAAGCTAGTCGAAACGAAGAAAGACCAAAATGGACGAACTTGGTGAAGTTGGATGATTCTTGGACCAAATCTCTCTTCGTTGGTCTCAAACTTCTCCACATGGTTTATTGTGTCATATTACATCAATCTATGCTTGACATTTGGCTTCGGTCAACTTTGAAGCTAGTCGAAACGAAGAAAGACCAAAATGGACGAACTTGGTGAAGTTGGATGATTCTTGGACCAAATCTCTCTTCGTTGGTCTCAAACTTCTCCACATGGTTTATTGTGTCATATTACATCAATCTATGCTTGACATTTGGCTTCGGTCAACTTTGAAGCTAGTCGAAACGAAGAAAGACCAAAATGGACGAACTTGGTGAAGTTGGATGATTCTTGGACCAAATCTCTCTTCGTTGGTCTCAAACTTCTCCACATGGTTTATTGTGTCATATTACATCAATCTATGCTTGACATTTGGCTTCGGTCAACTTTGAAGCTAGTCGAAACGAAGAAAGACCAAAATGGACGAACTTGGTGAAGTTGGATGATTCTTGGACCAAATCTCTCTTCGTTGGTCTCAAACTTCTCCACATGGTTTATTGTGTCATATTACATCAATCTATGCTTGACATTTGGCTTCGGTCACTTTGAAGCTAGTCGAAACGAAGAAAGACCAAAATGGACGAACTTGGTAAGTTGGATGATTCTTGGACCAAATCTCTCTTCGTTGGTCTCAAACTTCTCCACATGGTTTATTGTGTCATATTACATCAATCTATGCTTGACATTTGGCTTCGGTCAACTTTGAAGCTAGTCGAAACGAAGAAAGACCAAAATGGACGAACTTGGTGAAGTTGGATGATTCTTGGACCAAATCTCTCTTCGTTGGTCTCAAACTTCTCCACATGGTTTATTGTGTCATATTACATCAATCTATGCTTGACATTTGGCTTCGGTCACTTTGAAGCTAGTCGAAACGAAGAAAGACCAAAATGGACGAACTTGGTGAAGTTGGATGATTCTTGGACCAAATCTCTCTTCGTTGGTCTCAAACTTCTCCACATGGTTTATTGTGTCATATTACATCAATCTATGCTTGACATTTGGCTTCGGTCAACTTTGAAGCTAGTCGAAACGAAGAAAGACCAAAATGGACGAACTTGGTGAAGTTGGATGATTCTTGGACCAAATCTCTCTTCGTTGGTCTCAAACTTCTCCACATGGTTTATTGTGTCATATTACATCAATCTATGCTTGACATTTGGCTTCGGTCAACTTTGAAGCTAGTCGAAACGAAGAAAGACCAAAATGGACGAACTTGGTGAAGTTGGATGATTCTTGGACCAAATCTCTCTTCGTTGGTCTCAAACTTCTCCACATGGTTTATTGTGTCATATTACATCAATCTATGCTTGACATTTGGCTTCGGTCAACTTTGAAGCTAGTCGAAACGAAGAAAGACCAAAATGGACGAACTTGGTGAAGTTGGATGATTCTTGGACCAAATCTCTCTTCGTTGGTCTCAAACTTCTCCACATGGTTTATTGTGTCATATTACATCAATCTATGCTTGACATTTGGCTTCGGTCAACTTTGAAGCTAGTCGAAACGAAGAAAGACCAAAATGGACGAACTTGGTGAAGTTGGATGATTCTTGGACCAAATCTCTCTTCGTTGGTCTCAAACTTCTCCACATGGTTTATTGTGTCATATTACATCAATCTATGCTTGACATTTGGCTTCGGTCAACTTTGAAGCTAGTCGAAACGAAGAAAGACCAAAATGGACGAACTTGGTGAAGTTGGATGATTCTTGGACCAAATCTCTCTTCGTTGGTCTCAAACTTCTCCACATGGTTTATTGTGTCATATTACATCAATCTTTGCTTGACATTTGGCTTCGGTCAACTTTGAAGCTAGTCGAAACGAAGAAAGACCAAAATGGACGAACTTGGTTAAGTTGGATGATTCTTGGACCAAATCTCTCTTCGTTGGTCTCAAACTTCTCCACATGGTTTATTGTGTCATATTACATCAATCTATGCTTGACATTTGGCTTCGGTCAACTTTGAAGCTAGTCGAAACGAAGAAAGACCAAAATGGACGAACTTGGTTAAGTTGGATGATTCTTGGACCAAATCTCTCTTCGTTGGTCTCAAACTTCTCCACATGGTTTATTGTGTCATATTACATCAATCTATGCTTGACATTTGGCTTCGGTCCACTTTGAAGCTAGTCGAAACGAAGAAAGACCAAAATGGACGAACTTGGTGAAGTTGGATGATTCTTGGACCAAATCTCTCTTCGTTGGTCTCAAACTTCTCCACATGGTTTATTGTGTCATATTACATCAATCTATGCTTGACATTTGGCTTCGGTCAACTTTGAAGCTAGTCGAAACGAAGAAAGACCAAAATGGACGAACTTGGTGAAGTTGGATGATTCTTGGACCAAATCTCTCTTCGTTGGTCTCAAACTTCTCCACATGGTTTATTGTGTCATATTACATCAATCTTTGCAACATTTGGCTTCGGTCACTTTGAAGCTAGTCGAAACGAAGAAAGACCAAAATGGACGAACTTGGTGAAGTTGGATGATTCTTGGACCAAATCTCTCTTCGTTGGTCTCAAACTTCTCCACATGGTTTATTGTGTCATATTACATCAATCTATGCTTGACATTTGGCTTCGGTCAACTTTGAAGCTAGTCGAAACGAAGAAAGACCAAAATGGACGAACTTGGTGAAGTTGGATGATTCTTGGACCAAATCTCTCTTCGTTGGTCTCAAACTTCTCCACATGGTTTATTGTGTCATATTACATCAATCTATGCTTGACATTTGGCTTCGGTCAACTTTGAAGCTAGTCGAAAACGAAGAAAGACCAAAATGGACGAACTTGGTGAAGTTGGATGATTCTTGGACCAAATCTCTCTTCGTTGGTCTCAAACTTCTCCACATGGTTTATTGTGTCATATTACATCAATCTATGCTTGACATTTGGCTTCGGTCAACTTTGAAGCTAGTCGAAACGAAGAAAGACCAAAATGGACGAACTTGGTGAAGTTGGATGATTCTTGGACCAAATCTCTCTTCGTTGGTCTCAAACTTCTCCACATGGTTTATTGTGTCATATTACATCAATCTATGCTTGACATTTGGCTTCGGTCAACTTTGAAGCTAGTCGAAACGAAGAAAGACCAAAATGGACGAACTTGGTGAAGTTGGATGATTCTTGGACCAAATCTCTCTTCGTTGGTCTCAAACTTCTCCACATGGTTTATTGTGTCATATTACATCAATCTATGCTTGACATTTGGCTTCGGTCACTTTGAAGCTAGTCGAAACGAAGAAAGACCAAAATGGACGAACTTGGTTAAGTTGGATGATTCTTGGACCAAATCTCTCTTCGTTGGTCTCAAACTTCTCCACATGGTTTATTGTGTCATATTACATCAATCTATGCTTGACATTTGGCTTCGGTCAACTTTGAAGCTAGTCGAAACGAAGAAAGACCAAAATGGACGAACTTGTAAGTTGGATGATTCTTGGACCAAATCTCTCTTCGTTGGTCTCAAACTTCTCCACATGGTTTATTGTGTCATATTACATCAATCTATGCTTGACATTTGGCTTCGGTCAACTTTGAAGCTAGTCGAAACGAAGAAAGACCAAAATGGACGAACTTGGTTAAGTTGGATGATTCTTGGACCAAATCTCTCTTCGTTGGTCTCAAACTTCTCACATGGTTTATTGTGTCATATTACATCAATCTTGCTTGACATTTGGCTTCGGTTAACTTTGAAGCTTAGTCGAAACGAAGAAAGACCAAAATGGACGAACTTGGTAAGTGGATGATTCTTGGACCAAATCTCTCTTCGTTGGTCTCAAACTTCTCCACATGGTTTATTGTGTCATATTACCATCTATGCTTGACATTTGGCTTCGGTCACTTTGAAGCTAGTCGAAACGAAGAAAGACCAAAATGGACGAACTTGGTTAAGTTGGATGATTCTTGGACCAAATTCTCTCTTTTGGTCTCAAACTTCTCCACATGGTTTATTGTGTCATATTACATCAATCTTTGCAAGACATTTGGCTTCGGTCAACTTTGAAGCTAGTCGAAACGAAAGAAAGACCAAAATGGACGAACTTGGTTAAGTTGGATGATTCTTGGACCAAATCTCTCTTCGTTGGTCTCAAACTTCTCCACATGGTTTATTGTGTCATATTACATCAATCTATGCTTGACATTTGGCTTCGGTTAACTTTGAAGCTAGTCGAAACGAAGAAGACCAAAATGGACGAACTTGGTAAGTTGGATGATTCTTGGACCAAATCTCTCTTCGTTGGTCTCAAACTTCTCCACATGGTTTATTGTGTCATATTACATCAATCTATGCTTGACATTTGGCTTCGGTAACTTTGAAGCTAGTCGAAACAGAAGAAAGACCAAAATGGACGAACTTGGTAAGTTGGATGATTCTTGGACCAAATCTCTCTTCGTTGGTCTCAAACTTCTCCACATGGTTTATTGTGTCATATTACATCAATCTATGCTTGACATTTGGCTTCGGTCAACTTTGAAGCTAGTCGAAACGAAGAAAGACCACCAAATGGACGAACTTGGTTAAGTTGGATGATTCTTGGACCAATCTCTCTTTCGTTGGTCTCAAACTTCTCCACATGGTTTATTGTGTCATATTACATCAATCTATGCTTGACATTTGGCTTCGGTCAAACTTTGAAGCTAGTCGAAACGAAGAAAGACCAAAATGGACGAACTTGGTTAAGTTGGATGATTCTTGGACCAAATCTCTCTTCGTTGGTCTCAAACTTCTCCACATGGTTTATTGTGTATATTACATCAATCTATGCTTGACATTTGGCTTCGGTCAACTTTGAAGCTAGTCGAAACAAAGAAAGACCAAAATGGACGAACTTGGTGAAGTTGGATGATTCTTGACAAAATCTCTCTTCGTTGGTCTCAAACTTCTCCACATGGTTTATTGTGTCATATTACATCAATCTATGCTTGACATTTGGCTTCGGTAAACTTTGAAGCTAGTCGAAACGAAGAAAGACCAAAATGGACGAACTTGGTGAAGTTGGATGATTCTTGGACCAAATCTCTCTTCGTTGGTCTCAAACTTCTCCACATGGTTTATTGTGTCATATTACATCAATCTATGCTTGACATTTGGCTTCGGTCAACTTTGAAGCTAGTCGAAAAGAGAAGAAAGAAAAAATGGACGAACTTGGTTAAGTTGGATGATTCTTGGACCAAATCTCTCTTCGTTGGTCTCAAACTTCTCCACATGGTTTATTGTGTCATATTACATCAATCTATGCTTGACATTTGGCTTCGGTTCACTTTGAAGCTAGTCGAAAACGAAGAAAGACCAAAATGGACGAACTTGGTTAAGTTGGATGATTCTTGGACCAAATCTCTCTTCGTTGGTCTCAAACTTCTCCACATGGTTTATTGTGTCATATTACATCAATCTATGCTTGACATTTGGCTTCGGTCAACTTTGAAGCTAGTCGAAACGAAGAAAGACCAAAATGGACGAACTTGGTTAAGTTGGATGATTCTTGGACAAATCTCTCTTCGTTGGTCTCAAACTTCTCCACATGGTTTATTGTGTCATATTACATCAATCTTTGCAACATTTGGCTTCGGTCCACTTTGAAGCTAGTCGAAACGAAGAAAGACCAAAATGGACGAACTTGGTGAAGTTGGATGATTCTTGGACCAAATCTCTCTTCGTTGGTCTCAAACTTCTCCACATGGTTTATTGTGTCATATTACATCAATCTATTTGACATTTGGCTTCGGTCAACTTTGAAGCTAGTCGAAACGAAGAAAGACCAAAATGGACGAACTTGGTGTTGGATGATTCTTGTGGACCAAATCTCTCTTCGTTGGTCTCAAACTTTCCACATGGTTTATTGTGTCATATTACATCAATTTGCTTGACATTTGCTTCGGTCAATTTGAAGCTAGTCGAAACGAAGAAAGACCAAAATGGACGAACTTGGTTAAGTTGGATGATTCTTGGACCAAATCTCTCTTCGTTGGTCTCAAACTTCTCCACATGGTTTATTGTGTCATATTACATCAATCTATGCTTGACATTTGGCTTCGGTTAACTTTGAAGCTAGTCGAAACGAAGAAAGACCAAAATGGACGAACTTGGTAAGTTGGATGATTCTTGGACCAAATCTCTCTTCGTTGGTCTCAAACTTCTCCACATGGTTTATTGTGTCATATTACATCAATCTATGCTTGACATTTGGCTTCGGTCAACTTTGAAGCTAGTGAAAACGAAGAAAGACCAAAATGGACGAACTTGGTTAAGTTGGATGATTCTTGGACAAATCTCTCTTCGTTGGTCTCAAACTTCTCCACATGGTTTATTGTGTCATATTACATCAATCTATGCTTGACATTTGGCTTCGGTCCACTTTGAAGCTAGTCGAAACGAAGAAAGACCAAAATGGACGAACTTGGTTAAGTTGGATGATTCTTGGACCAAATCTCTCTTCGTTGGTCTCAAACTTCTCCACATGGTTTATTGTGTTCATATTACATCAATCTATGCAAGACATTTGGCTTCGGTCAACTTTGAAGCAGTGAAACGAAGAAAGACCAAAATGGACGAACTTGGTGAAGTTGGATGATTCTTGGACCAAATCTCTCTTCGTTGGTCTCAAACTTCTCCACATGGTTTATTGTGTCATATTACATCATCTTATGCTTGACATTTGGCTTCGGTCAACTTTGAAGCTAGTCGAAACGAAGAAGAAAGACCAAAATGGACGAACTTGGTTAAGTTGGATGATTCTTGGACCATCTCTCTCTTCGTTGGTCTCAAACTTCTCCACATGGTTTATTGTGTCATATTACATCAATCTATGCTTGACATTTGGCTTCGGTTCAACTTTGAAGCTAGTCGAAACGAAGAAAGACCAAAAATGGACGAACTTGGTTAAGTTGGATGATTCTTGGACCAAATCTCTTCGTTGGTCTCAAACTTCTCCACATGGTTTATTGTGTCATATTACATCAATCTATGCTTGACATTTGGCTTCGGTCCACTTTGAAGCTGTGAAACTAGTCGAAAAAAAGAAAGACAAAATGGACGAACTTGGTTAAGTTGGATGATTCTTGGACCAAAATCTCTCTTCGTTGGTCTCAAACTTCTCCACATGGTTTATTGTGTCATATTACATCAATCTTTGAAGACATTTTGCTTCGGTCAACTTTGAAGCTGTCGAAACGAAGAAAGACCAAAATGGACGAACTTGGTTAAGTTGGATGATTCTTGGACAAATCTCTCTTCGTTGGTCTCTCAAACTTCTCCACATGGTTTATTGTGTCATATTACATCAATCTTTGCTTGACATTTGGCTTCGTCCACTTTGAAGCTTGTCGAAACGAAGAAAGACCAAAATGGACGACTTGGTTAAGTTGGATGATTCTTGGACCAAATCTCTCTTCGTTGGTCTCAAACTTCTCCACATGGTTTATTGTGTCATATTACATCAATCTATGCAACATTTGGCTTCGGTCACTTTGAAGCTAGTCGAAACCGAAGAAAGACAAAATGGACGAACTTGGTTAAGTTGGATGATTCTTGGACCAAATCTCTCTTCGTTGGTCTCAAACTTCTCCACATGGTTTATTGTGTCATATTACATCAATCTATGCTTGACATTTGGCTTCGGTTAACTTTGAAGCTAGTCGAAACGAAGAAAGACCAAAATGGACGAACTTGGTTAAGTTGGATGATTCTTGGACCAAATCTCTCTTCGTTGGTCTCAAACTTCTCCACATGGTTTATTGTGTCATTTACATCAATCTATGCTTGACATTTGGCTTCGGTCAACTTTGAAGCAAGGTGAAACGAGAAAGAAGAAAGACCAAAATGGACGAACTTGGTGAAGTTGGATGATTCTTGGACCAAATCTCTCTTCGTTGGTCTCAAACTTCTCCACATGGTTTATTGTGTCATATTACATCAATCTATGCTTGACATTTGGCTTCGTTAACTTTCAAGCTAGTCGAACGAAGAAAGACCAAAATGGACGAACTTGGTTAAGTTGGATGATTCTTGGACCAAATCTCTCTTCGTTGGCTCAAACTTCTCACATGGTTTATTGTGTCATATTACATCAATCTATGCTTGACATTTGGCTTCGGTCAACTTTGAAGCTAGTCGAAACGAAGAAAGACCAAAATGGACGAACTTGGTTAAGTTGGATGATTCTTGGACCAAATCTCTCTTCGTTGGTCTCAACTTCTCCACATGGTTTATTGTGTCATATTACATCAATCTTTGCTTGACATTTGGCTTCGGTCCACTTTGAAGCTAGTCGAAACGAAGAAAGACCAAAATGGACGAACTTGGTTAATTGGATGATTCTTGGACCAAATCTCTCTTCGTTGGTCTCAAACTTCTCCACATGGTTTATTGTGTCATATTACATCAATCTATGCTTGACATTTGGCTTCGGTCAACTTTGAAGCTTGTCGAAAACGAAGAAAGACCAAAATGGACGAACTTGGCTAAGTTGGATGATTCTTGGACCAAATCTCTCTTTCGTTGGTCTCAAACTTCTCCACATGGTTTATTGTGTCATATTACATCAATCTATGCTTGACATTTGGCTTCGGTCAACTTTGAAGCTAGTCGAAACGAAGAAAGAAAAATGGAACGAACTTGGTTAAGTGGATGATTCTTGACCAAATTCTTCTCTTCTGTATTTCGTTGGTCTAAACTTCTCAATGGTTTATTGTGTCATATTAATCATCTATGCAAGAATTTGGCTTCGGTCCACTTTGAAGCAGTCGAAAACGAAGAAAGACCAAAATGGACGAACTTGGTTAAGTTGGATGATTCTTGGACAAATCTCTCTTCGTTGTCTCAAACTTCTCCACATGGTTTATTGTGTCATATTACATCAATCTTTGCTTCATTTGGCTTCGGCACTTTGAAGCTGTCGAACGAAAGAAAGACCAAAATGGACGAACTTGGTTAAGTTGGATGATTCTTGGACCAAATCTCTCTTCGTTGGTCTCAAACTTTCCACATGGTTTATTGTGTCATATTACATCAATCTATGCTTGACATTTGGCTTCGGTTCAACTTTGAAGCTAGTCGAAACGAAGAAAGACCAAAATGGACGAACTTGGTTAAGTTGGATGATTCTTGGACCAAATCTCTCTTCGTTGGTCTCAAACTTCTCCACATGGTTTATTGTGTCATATTACATCAATCTATGCAGACATTTGGCTTCGGTCAACTTGAAGCTAGTCGAAACGAAGAAAGACCAAAATGGACGAACTTGGTTAAGTTGGATGATTCTTGGACCAAATCTCTCTTCGTTGGTCTCAAATTCTCCACATGGTTTATTGTGTCATATTACATCAATCTATGCTTGAACATTTGGCTTCGGTATTAACTTTGAAGCTGTCGAAAAGAAGAAAACTCAAATGGGACGAACTTGGTTAAGTTGGATGATTCTTGGACCAAATCTCTCTCTATTTGGTCTCAAACTTCTCCACATGGTTTATTGTGTCATATTACATCAATCTATGCAAGACATTTGGCTTCGGTTCCACATGAGTAGTCGAACGAAGAAAGAAAGACCAAAATGGACGAACTTGGTTACGTTGGATGATTCTTGGACCAAATCTTCTTTCGTTGGTCTCAAACTTTCCACATGGTTTATTGTGTCATATTACATCAATCTATGCTTGACATTTGGCTTCGGTCATACTTTGAAACTAGTCGAACGAAGAAAGAACCAAAATGGACGAACTTGGTAAGTTGGATGATTCTTGGACCAAATCTCTCTTCGTTGGTCTCAAACTTCTCCACATGGTTTATTGTGTCATATTACATCACTATATGCTTGACATTTGGCTTCGGTCACTTTGAAGCTAGTCGAAACGAAGAAAGACCAAAATGGACGAAACTTGGTTAAGTTGGATGATTCTTGGACCAAATCTCTCTTCGTTGGTCTCAAACTTCTCCCCATGGTTTATTGTGTCATATTACATCAATCTATGCTTGACATTTGGCTTCGGTCAACATTGAAGCTAGTCGAAACGAAGAGAAAGACCAAAATGGACGAACTTGGTGAAGTTGGATGATTCTTGGACCAAATCTCTCTTCGTTGGTCTCAAACTTCTCCACATGGTTTATTGTGTCATATTACATCAATCTATGCTTGACATTTGGCTTCGGTCAACTTTGAAGCTAGTGAAAAACGAGAAGAAAGACCAAAATGGACGAACTTGGTCCACTTGGATGATTCTTGGACCAAATCTCTCTTCGTTGGTCTCAAACTTCTCCACATGGTTTATTGTGTCATATTACATCAATCTATGCTTGACATTTGCTTCGGTCAACTTTGAAGCTAGTCGAAAAACGAAGAAAGACCAAAATGGACGAACTTGGTGAACTAGGATGATTTTGGACCAAATCTCTCTTCGTTGGTCTCAAACTTCTCCACATGGTTTATTGTGTCATATTACATCAATCTATGCTTGACATTTGGCTTCGGTAAACTTTGAAGCTAGTCGAAACGAAGAAGACCAAAATGGACGAACTTGGTATGTTGGATGATTCTTGGACCAAATCTCTCTTCGTTGGTCTCAAACTCTCACATGGTTTATTGTGTCATATTACATCAATCTATGCTAGACATTTGGCTTCGGTCCACTTTGAAGCTTGTCGAAACGAGAAAGACCAAAATGGACGAACTTGGTCAACGTTGGATGATTCTCTGGACCAAATCTCTCTTGTTGGTCTCAAACTTCCCCATGGTTTATTGTGTCATATTACATCAATCTTTGCTTGACATTTGGCTTCTGTTAACTTTGAAGCACTGTCGAAATCGAAGAAAGACCAAAATGGACGAACTTGGTCAAGTTGGATGATTCTTGGACAAATCTCTCTTCTGTTGGTCTCAAACTTCTCCACATGGTTTATTGTGTCATATTACTCAATCTATGCTTGACATTTGGCTTCGATAC